>JAWNOX010000063.1:0-22922 GCA_035045555.1 Drosophila fulvimacula | reverse complement strand
ACAGTTTAAAAGTTTTTTTTTTTATAGATTCGTATATATCACGCGCAGGTCGAGTTTGTTTTAGAAATTCGATAACTCTTCTCGTTTTTTTTATGTATTAAAAACGAAATCGATTTTCAGTTTTAAAATTATATCTTCTATATATTGATAGTTAGAGACTCCAAATCTTGTATTTAGCTTAATGGGACTTTTATACAATTTGATTTTTGTTAAATTTTTGATGCCACGACCCCTTCGCCCAAATTTTCAAATAACTTATTTCAAATACTACAGACTTGTGCTTTTACACATGCACACATATGAATGATATAATTACGCTGCGAAAGTTTGATTAAGAAAGTCGAAATAAGAAGCGAAAGAAGAAGAGGATGAAGGAGAAGCAGAAGAAGAAGGCGAAGAAAAAGAAAAAGAAGATATAGATAAAGAAAAAGAACATGAAGACGAAGAAAAAAAGAAGAGGAGAAATAAAAGAAGAAAGAAGATGAGGAATAAGAAGACAAGGAAAAGGAAGAGAAAAAGGAAGAAGAAGAAGAATATTTAGAAGAAGGGGAAGAAGAAGAAGAAGAACAAAAAGAGAAGAAATAAGAAGAAAAAGAAGAGGACAAAGTAGACGATGAAGAAAAGGAAGGAGAAGAAAAAGAATATAAAGAAGGAGAAGAAGAAGAAGAAGAAGAAGAAGAAAAAGAAGAAAGGGAAGAAAAGAAAGAAGAAGAAGAAGAGGACAAAGAAGAAGATGAAGAATAGAATAAAGAAGAAGAAGAAAAAAATACAAAGGAGGAAAAAAGGGAAAAAAGATGAAGAAGAAGCAAAAGAGATGAAAAAGGAGAGAAATAGCAAGAGAAAGATCAAAAAAGAAGAAGAAAAGAAAGAAGAAGTGAAAAAAGAAGAGTAAGAAGAAGAGAAAGAAGAAGACGAAAAAGTGGAAGGGAGAAAGAGGAAGAACAAGAAGAAGAAGAAAAAGAAGAAGAAGGCGAAGATAAATCAAAGGAAGAAGAATTAGAAGAAAAAGAAAATAAAGAAGAAGAAGAGAAGAGGATATAGGGGAAAATGAAAAGGAAAAGGAAGAAGAAAAAGGAGAATAAGAGGAAAAAGATGAAAAAAGGGATGATGAAAAGGTAGAGGAATAAGAAGATGAAGAAAGAGAGGAAGAAGGAGAAGCAAAAGAAGAAGACGAAGAAGAAATGGAAGCAAAAGAGAGAGAAGAAGAATAAGAAGACGAAGACGAAGAAAAAGAATATGAAGAAGAAGAAGGAGAAAGATGAAGAGAAGAAAAAAGAGGAAAGTAAGAGGAATATGATGAAAATGAAGAAGAAGAATAAGAAGAAGAAAAAGAGAAAGAAGAAGTAAAAAAGGAAGAAGAAGTAATAAAAGAAGAAGAAGAAGAATAAAATGAAGGCGAAGAAGATGAAGACGAAGTAAAAGAAGAATAAGAGAAATAAGAAAAGAAATAAGATGAGGAAGAAGACGAAGAGCAAGAGGAAGATGAAAAGAAAGAGGAATATGAAGAAAAGGTAGAAGAAGCAGAAGAAAAAGAGAAAGAAGAAGAAAAACAGAAAAGGAAGAAGAAGACATAAAAAAGAAGAAGAAGAAGAAGAAAAAGAATATGAAGATAAAGAAAAATAAGATGAAGACGAAGAAAAATAAGAAGAATAGTAATAAGAAGAAAATGACGAAGAAGAAAAAAAGAAGAAGAAGAAAAAGAAGATGAAGACGAAGAAAAAGAAGAAGAAGAGAAATAAGAAAAGAAATAAAGTGAGGAAGAAACAGAAGAGGAAGAGGAGGAGGAAGAAGAAGAAGAAGGAGAAGAGCAAGAGGAAGAGGAAGAGGAATATGTAGAAGAGGGAGAAGAAGAAGAAAAGAAAGAAGAAACGGAAGATGAGGAAGAGAAGTAGAAGAAGCAGAAAAATAAGAGAAAGAAGAAGAGGAGGAGGAAGAAGAAGAAGAGGAAGAACTAAAAGAAGACGAAGAAGAAGAAGAGAAAGAAGAAACGAAAGATGAGGAAGAGAAAAAGAAGATGAAGAAGTAGAAGAAGCAGAAAAAGAAGATGAAGAAAAAAGGAGGAAAAAGATGAAGAGAAGAAGGAAGAACAAGAAGAAAAAAAGATGAGAAAGAAGAGAAAGAGAAAGAACAAGAGGTGAAAGCAGAACAATGGAAAGAATAAGAGAAAGAAGAAGAGAAAGAAGAAGAAGGAGACAAAGAAGAAGAAGAAAAGAAGAAGAAGAAAAGAAGAAAAGGAAGATGAGGAAGAGAAAACGCAGATGAAGAAGTAGAGGAAGCAGAAAAAGAAGATGAAGGAAAAAAGGAAGGGAAAGAAGAGAAGAAAGAACAAGAAGAAGAAATGAAGATAAAAAGAAAAGAAAGAACAAGAGATGAAAAGAGAAAAACAGAAAGAAGAAGAGAAAAAAAAATAAGAAACAAGAAGCAGAAGAGGAAGAGCAAAAAGAGAAGGAAGAAGAAGAAGAGGACAAAGAAGAAGGTGAAGAAAAGGCAGAAGAAAAAAATGAATATGAAGAAGGAGAAGAAGAAGAAGAAGCGAAAGAGAAGGAAGAAGATTCAAAAGAAAGTGAAGAAGAGAAAGTTGAAGAAGAAAAAGAAGGGGAAGAGAAGAAATAAGAAGAAAAATAGGACAAAGACAAAGATGAAGAAATGGAAGATGAAGAAGAAGAAAAAAAATATGAAGATGTAGAAAAAGGAAAAAAGGAGATGAAGAAGATACAAAAGAGATGCAAAAGAAAAGAAAGATCAAGAGAAAGAGCAAAAAAAAAAAGAAGAGAAAGAAGAAGAGGAAGGAGGAGAAGCAGAAGAAGAAGACGAAGAAGAAGAGGAAGAAGAAGAGAGAGAAGAAGAAGAAGAGGAAGAAAATGAAGACGAAGAAAAAAAGAAGAGGAGAAATAAGCAGAGAAAGAAGATGAGGAAGAAGAAGAAGAAGAAGAGGAAGAGGAGAAAGAAGAAGAAGAGGGAGAGGAAGAGGAAACGGAAGAGGACTATGAAGAAAAATAAGAAGAAGAAGAAGAGGAAGAAGAAGAAGAAGATAAATGCGAAGAAGGAGAAGAGGAAGCAGAAGAACAAAAAAAAAGATAAGGCAAAAAAGACGAAGAAGAAAAATACGAAGAAGAAGAAAAAAAGAAAAAGAAGAAGAAGTGATAAAAGAAGAAGAAGAGGAAGAGAAGAAAGAAGAAGAAGAACAAAAAGAGAAGAAATAAGAAGAAGAACAAGAGGACAAAGAAGAAGATGAAGAAAAGGAAGAAGAAGAAAAAGAAGAAGAGGAAGAGAAGAAAGAAGAAGAAGAAGAGGAGAAAGAAGAAGATAAAGAAAATGAAGAAGAAGAAGAAAAAATATGAAGAAGGAGAAAAAGTAAAAAAAGATGATGAAAAAGCAAAAGGGATGAAAAAGAAGTTAAAGAGCAAGAGAAACAGCAAGAAAGAAAAAAAACGAGAAAGAAGACGAAGAAAACAAAAAAAGGAAGGGAGAAAGAAGAACAAGAAGAAGAAGACAAAGATGAATTTAAAAAAGAAGAAAAAGAAGACAAAGAAGATGAAGAAGAAGAAAAGAAAAAAAAGAAGAAGAAGAAGAAGAGGTCAAAGGGGATAAGGAAAAGCAAAGGGAAGAAGTATAAGGAGAATAAGAGGAAAAATATGAAGAAATGGAAGTTGAATAAGAAGGAAGGAATAAGAAGCGAAAGAAGAAGAAAAGAAAGATGAGGAAGAGAAAAAGAAGATGAAGAAGTAGAAGAAACAGAAAAAAAAGATGAAGAAAAAAAGGAGGAGAAAGATGAAAAGAAGAAAGAAGAAGAAGAAGAAGAAAATAAAATAAAAAGAAGAGAAAGAACAAGAGATGAAAGGAGAAAAAGAGAAAGAAGATGAGAAAGAAGAAGAGAAAACAAATAAGGAAACTCTAGTCGGAGGTGCCCGACTAGGAAATACCCTGAACCCCGCCTATTGGCGGCTTTAAATGCACTTCAAAGTTTGTATATAATTTTAAATTAAATTAAAAAATTTAAAAAAAAAAGATTAAGTAACTTGCATAAAAAAAGTTGACGTCAGCTTAGAGAATCGAACCCGAGACTTTATGTCGACGATCATCGCTTCTACCAACGCAGCCGTTGCAATACATAAGAGCGAAATAGCGAATTCCTAAATAAAGTTATTGAGCTACTGAGCTACTGCTACTGAGCTGCTGAACTTCTGCTTAAAATTGATCCCCAATTTGTCTTTGTTGTTGTTATGAATTCTTCGAATTTTCTAGAGCTTCTGCTGCTGTTGCCACGCGCGTGTGTACGTAAACGTTCGGTAAACGTTTCGTTTGATAACATAATGCATTTCATCTATTCATGTGTACATTATATTGACTTTATTTAAGTTATATCAATGTTACTCTTATTTTATACATATGTAAATATATACAGTATGTACATATGTACATATATGTATGTATATTGCAAGCAACGCATACATACACGAACACGCATACGCTCTGCTAACTGCGCAGTTTACTCAGCGTCTTCGCTGCGCCAATATGTGCATGTTATGGGAAACTAAATGTTTAATAACTTTTTTTGTAGATCGACTTTCTTAATCAAACTTGCGCAGCGTAAATATCATTCATATGCGTGTATGTGCAAAAGCACAAGTCTCTAGTTTTTGAAATAAGTGTTTTGAAAATTTGGGCGAAGGGGGCGTGGCATCCAAAATTTAACAAAAACCAATTTGTATAAAAGTCCAATTAAGCTAAATACAAGATTTGGAGTCTCTAACTATCAAGATATAGAAAATATAATTTTAAAACTGAAAATCGATTTCGTTTTTAATCGATAAAAAAATAACGAGAAGAGTTATCGAATTTCTAAAACAAACTTGACCTGCGCGTGATATACCCGAATCTATAAAAAAAAGTTCAAGTCTCTAGCCATTATAGGTTCTGAGATCCACGCGTTCAAACATACGGACAGACGGAAAGACGGACAGACGGACAGGGCTCAATCGACTCGGCTTGTCGTCCTGATCAAGAATATATCCTCCTTCTGCCTGCTACATACATTTGGGCTGCAACAAAACCATTATACCCTGATTACCCATTTTTAATGGGTTCAGGGTATATAAAGAGAAGAAATAAAAAAAAGAAGAAGAGGACAAAGAAGATTTACAAGAAAAGGATATAAGGGAAAAGGAAAAGGAAGAAGAATAATGAGAATAAGAGAAAAAAGATGAAGAAACTGAAGATGAAAAGAAAGAGGAATAGGAAGCGAAAGAAGAAGAGGAAGAAGGAGAAGCAGAAGAAGAAGACGAAGAATAAGAGGAAAAAGAAGACAGAGAAGAACAAGAAGAAAAAGGCGCAGAAAAAGAAGATGAAGACGAAGAAAAATAAGAAGAAAAAGAAGGCGAAGAAGATGTGTAAGAAAAAGAAGAGGAAGAGGGAGAGGAAAGGAAAGACGAATATGAAGAAAAGGAAAAAGAAGGAGAAGAGAAAGAAGAAGAGGATATATACGAAGAAGGTGAAGAAGAGCCAGAAGAGGAAGCAGAAGAACAAAAAAAGAAAAAGAAGAAGAGGATGAAGAAAAAGAAGAAGAAAAACAAGAATAATAATAATAATAAGATGCTGAAGAAAAAAAAAGAGAAAGAAGAAGAAAAAAAAATAAGAAAATAAGTGATAAAAGAAGAAGAAGAAGAAGAAAATGAAGATGAAGAGGAAGGAGAAGAAGATGAAAACGAAGAAAAGAAGAAGAACAGAAATAAGAAAAGAAATAAGAGAGAAGAAGAGGAAGAGGAGGAGAGGAAAGAAGAAGAAGAAGGAAAAAAGATGAGAAAGAATAGAAAGACAAAGAGCAAGAGATGAAATAAGAAAAAGAAAAAGAATAAAAAAAAAAAAAAAAAAAAAAAAAAAAAAAAAAAAAAAAAAAAAAAAAAAAAAAAAAAAAAAAAAAGAAAAGAAGAGAACGAGTAGGAAGAAGAGCAAAAAGAAATTGAAAAAAAAGAAGAGAAAAAAAAAGAAGAAGAAGAGGAAGAGGAGGAAAAAGAAGAAAAAGAAGAGGAAGAGCAAGAGGAAGAGGAAAAATATGTAGAAGCGGGAGAAGAAGAAGACGAGGAAGAACAAAAAGAAGAAGAAGAAGAGAGAGAAGAAACGAAAGATGAGAAAGAGAAAAAGAAGATGAAGAAGTTGTAGAAGCAGAAAAAGAAGATGAAGAAAAAAAGGAGGAGAAAAATGAAGAGACGAAAGAAGAAAAAGAAAAAAACATGAGAAAGACGAGAAAGAGAAAGATCAAGAGATGAAAGAAGAAAAATTGAAAGACGAAGAGAGAGAAGATGAGAAATAAAAAGAAGAAGAAGAAGAGGTCAAAGAAGAAGATGAAGAGGACAAGGAAGATGAAGAAAATGAAGAAGAAGAAAAAGAATATGAAGAATTAGAAGAAGAAGAAGAAGCAAAAGAGAAGGAAAGAGTGCAAAATAATGTAAATAAGAGAAAGTTGAAGAAGAAGAAGAAAAGGAAGAGAAGAACGAAGAAGATGAAGAAGAGGACAAAGAAGAAAATGAAGAAATGGAAGAAGAAGAAGAAGAGAACGAGAAGGAAGAAAAAGAAGAAGAATCAAAAATTTGAAGAAGGTGAAAAAGGAAAAAAGAAGATGAAGATGAAGAAGAAGCAAAAGAGATGAAAAAGAAGAGAAAGAGCAAGGAAGAAAAATGAATAAGAGAAAGAAGAAGAAAAAAAGCAGACGAAAAAGAGGAAGGGAGAAAGAGGAAGAACAAGAAGAAGAAGAAGAAGAAGAAGAAAAAAAAGGACAAAGAAGAAGATGCAGAAAAGGAAGAAGAAGAAAAAAAATATGAAGAAGCAGAAAAAGAAAAAAAAGAAAAGGAAGAAGAAGCAAAGGAGATGAAAAAGAAGAGAAAGAGCAAGAGAAAGAGCAAGAAAGAAAAAGAAGAGAAAGATGAAGAAGAAGAAAAAGACGAAAAAAAGGAAATGGAAAGAGAAAGAACAAGAAGACGAAAAAGAAGATAAGGACAAGGAAAAAGAAGAAGGAAATAAGATAAAGACGAAAAAAAAGAAGAGGAGAAATAAGAAGAGAAAGAAGAAGAAGAAGAAGAAGAGGAAGAAGGCAAAGAAGATGAAGAAGAGGACAAAGAAGAAGATGAAGAAATGGAAGAAGAAGAAGAAGAAGAGAGGAAGAAGAAAAGGAAGAAGAAGAGGAAGGGAAAGAGAAGGAAGAAGATGCAAAAGAAAGAGAAGAAGAGAATGTAGAAGAAGAAGAAGAAGAAGAGGAAGAGAAAAAAGAAGAGATCAAGGAAAAAGAAGATGAAGACAAAGAAAAAGAAGAGAATTAAGAAAAGAAATAAGATGAGGAGAAGAAGAAGGGGGAGAGGAGGAAGAAGAAGAAGGGGAAGAGCAAGACGAAGAGGTAGAGGAATATGTAGAAGTGGGAGAAGAAGAAGAAGAGAAAGAAGAAGATAAATGCGAAGAAGGAGAAGAGGAAGCAGAAGAAGAAAAATAAGAAAATGAAGAAGAGGAAGAAAAAAAGACGAAGTAGAAAAATAAGAAGAATAATAATAAGAAGAAAAAGGTGATGAAGAAGAAAAAGAGATAAAAGAAGAAGAAAAAGAAGACGAAGAAGAAGAAAAAGATAAAGACGAAGAAAAATAAGAAGAGAAATAAGAAAAGAAATAAAAAGAAAAAGAGAAAGAGGAAGAGGAAAAAGAGACGAAGAAGAGAAAGAGCAAGAGGAAGAGGAAGAGGAATATGTAGAATAGGGAGAAGAAGAAGAAGAGGAAGAACAAAAAGAAGACGAAGAAGAAGAAGAGAAAAAAGAAACGAAAGATGAGGTAGAGCAAAAGAAGATGAAGAAAAAAAGGGGGAGAGAGATGAAGAGAAGAAGGAAGAAGAAGAAGGAAAAAAGATGAGAAAGAAGAGAAAGACAAAGAACAAGAGTTGAAAGCAGAAAAATAGAAAGAAGAAGAAGAAGAAGAAGAAGAAGAAGAACCAGAAGAAAATAAGAAAAGGAAGATGACGAAGAGAAAAATAAGATGAAGAAGTAGAACAAGCAGAAAAAGAAAATGACGAAAAAAGGAGAAGAAAAATAAAGAGAAGAAAGAAGAAGAAGAACAAAAGATGAGAAAGAAGATAAAGGGAAAGAACATGAGTTAAAAGAGGAAAAAGTGAAAGAATAAGAGAAAGAAGAAGAGAAAGAAGATGAAGGAGAAGAAGAGGATATAGGGAAAAAAGAAGAAGAATAAGGAAAATAAGAGGAAAAAGACGAAGAAACGGAAGATGAAAAGGAAGAGGAATAAGAAACGAAAGAAGAAGAACACGAAGAAGGAGAGAGAACAAGAAGATGAAAAAGAAGAAGAAGAAGAAAAAGAAGAAGATGAAGAGGAAGAGGAATATGAAAAGGAAGAGGAATATGGAGAAAAGGAATTACAAGAGAAAGACGAAGAAGATAAATGCGAAGAAGGAGAAGAGGAACCAGAAGAAGAAGCAGAAAAACAAAAAGAAGAAAAAGAAGAAGAGGAAGAAAAAACACGAAGTAGAAAAAGAAGAAGAAGAATAATAAGAAGAAAAAGATGATGAAGAAGAAAAATTGAAAAAAGAAGAAGAAACGAAAAATAAGACCAAGAGATAAAGGAAAAAGAAAAAGAAGAAGATAAAGAAAAATGAGAAGAAAAATGAAGATAAGAAAGAAGAAGAAGAAAAATATGAGAAGGAAAAGTGAAAGAATAAGAGAAAGAAGAAGACGAAAAAGAATAAGAAGACAAAGAAGAAGAAGAAAAGGAGAAAAGGAAGATGTGGAAGAGAAAAAGAAGATGAAGATGTAGGAGAAGCAGAAAAAGAAGATGAAAAAGAAGAGGAGGAGAAAGATGAAGAGAAAAAAGAACAAAAAGAAGAAAAAAAGATAAAAAAATTGAAAGAGAAAGAAGAAGAGATGAAAGAAGAAAAAGAGAAAGACGAAGATGAAGAAGAGGAAAAAGAAAAAGAGGAGAAATAAGAAGAGGACAAAGAAAATGAAGAAGAGGAAGAACAAAAAGAGAAGAAATAAGAAGAGGACAAAAAATATGATGAAGAAACCAAAGAAGAAGAAGAAGAGAACGAGAAGGAAGAAAAACAAAAAGAAAGTGAAGAAAAAGAAGTGAAAGAAGAAGAAGAAGAATAGGAAGAGAAAAAAGAAGAAGAAGAGGACAAAGAAGAAGAAGAAGAAGAAGAAGAAGAAGAAGAAAAAAATATGAAGAAGGAGAAAAAGGAAAAAAGAAGATGAAGAAGAAGCAAAAGAGATGAAAAAGAAGAGAAAGAGCAAGAAAGAAGAAGAAGAGAAAGAAGAAAAGAAATAAGAAGAAAAAGAGAAAGAGGAAGAGGAAGAAGAAGACGAAGGAGAAGATGAATAAAAAGAAGTAGAAAAAAATTAAAAAGAAGAGGAAGAAGAATAAGGAAAATAAGAGAAAAAAGATGAAGAAATGGAAGATGAAAAGGAAGAGGAAGAAGAAGCGAAAGAAGAAGAAGGAAAAGGAGAAGCAGAAGGAGAAGACGAAGAAGAAGAGGGAGAAGAAGAGAGAGGACGAAAAGAAGAAAAAGAAAATAAAGACGAAGAAAAATAAGATGAAGACGATGAAAAAAAGAAGAGGAGAAATAAAAAGAGAAAGAAGATGAGGAAGAAGAAGAAGAAGAAGAAGAAGACAAATGCGAAGAGGGAGAAGAGGAACCAGAAGTGGAAGCAAAAGAACAAAAAGAAAAAAAAGACGAAGAATAAAAATGAGAGGAATAACAATAAGAAGAAGATGATGAAGAAGAAAACAGAACGAAGAAGAAAAAAGGAAAAAGAAAAAGAAATAAAACAAGAAGAAGAAGAAGAAGAAGATAAAAAAAAGAGAAAAAAAAGAGGAATAAGAAGATGAAGAAGAGGATGAACAAAAAGAGAAGAAATAAGAAGAAGAAGAAGAGGAAGAAAAAGAGGAAGAAGAAGAGGTAGCGAAAGAGAAGGAAGAAGATGCAAAAAAAAAGAGAAGAGTAAGTTGAAGAAGAAGAAGAAGTGAAAGAGAAAAAAGAAGAGGACAAGGAAGAAGGTGAAAAATGGAAGAAGAAGAAGAGAACGGGAAGGAAGAAGAAGAAGAAGAAGAGAACAAAGAAGAAGATGAAAAAAAGGAAGAAGGAGAAGAAAAAATATGAAGAAGGAGAATAAGGAAAAAAAGTAGATGAAGAGATGAAAAAGAAAACGATAAGAGATGAAAACCTTTCTCTTCGTTCCAGCAAGAGAAAGAGCAAGAAAGAAGAAGAAGAAGAAAAAGACAAAAAAGAAGAAGGGAGAAAGACGAAGAAGAAAAAGAAGAGGAGAAGATGTATTAAAAGAAGAAGAAAAAGAAAAAGAATATGAAGAAGAAGAAGAGGAGAAAAAAGAAGAAGAAGAAGAAGAAAAAGAAGATGACGAAAAAAAAAATAGGAGAAATAAGAAGAGGAAGAAGATGAGAAGGAAGAAGAAGAAGAAGAGGAAGAGCAAGAGGAAAAGGAAAAGGAAGAGGAATATGAATTAAAAGAAGCAGAAGAAGAAGAAGAGGAAGAAGAAGATAAAGACGAAGGAGAAGATGAATTAAAGGAAGAAGAAGAAGAAGAAACAGAAGATATAGAAGAAGAAGAGAAAAAAAAAGAAGAAGAAGATGATATAGGGGAAAAGGAAAAGGAAGAAGAATAAGGAGAATAAGGCGAAAAAAAAAAGAAAAAGGAAGAGGAATAAGAAGCGAAAGAAGAAGAAGAAGAAGACGAAGAAGAAGAGAAAGAAGAAGAGAGAGAAGAAGAAAAAGACAAAGGAGACGAAGGCGAAAAAAAGAAGAAGAAAAAGAAGATGAAGGAGAAGAAACAAAGAAGAGGAGAAATAAGAGGAGTAAGAAGATAAGGAAGAAGAAGAAGAAGATGAGGGGGGAAGAAGAAGAGGAAGAGGAAGAGGAAAAGGAAGAGGAAGAGGAAGAGGAAGAGGAAGAGGAAGAGGAAGAGGAAGAGGAAGAGGAAGAGGAAGAGGAAGAGGAAGAGGAAGAGGAAGAGGAAGAGGAAGAGGAAGAGGAAGAGGAAGAGGAAGAGGAAGAGGAAGAGGAAGAGGAACATGAAAAAAGGGAAGAAGAAGATAAATGCGAAGAAGCAGCCAGAAGAGGAAGCAGAAGAACAAAAAGAAGAAAAAGAAGGAAAGGAAGAAAAAATAACGAATAAGAAAAATAAGAAGAATAATAAGAAAAATAGGATGAGAAAAAAAACAGATTAAGAAGAAGAAACGAAAAATGAGAAAAAGAGATAAAAGAAGAAGAAAAGAAGTCGAAGAAGAAGAAAAAGGAGATGAAGACGACGAAAAAGAAGACGAAGAGAAATAAGAAAAGAAATAAGATGAGGAAGAAAAAAAAGAGGAAGAGGAAGAAGAAGAAGAAGAAGAGATAAAAAAAGAAGAAAAAGAAGACGAAGAAGAAGAAAAAATGATGAGTAGAAAAATAAAAAGAATAATAATAAGAAGAAATAGATGACGAAGAAGAAAAAGAGAAAAAAGAAGAAGAAACGAAAACGAAAAAAAAAAGATAAAAGAAGAAGAAAAAGAAGATGAAGACGAAGAAAAAGAATAGAAATAAGAAAAGAAATAAGATGAGGAAGAAAAAGAAGAGAAATAAGAATAGAAATAAGATGAGGAAGAAAAAAAGGTGAAGAGCAGGAAGAAGAAGAAGAAGAGGAAGAGCAAGAGGACGAAGAAGTGGAATATGTAAAAGTGGGAGAAGAAGAAGAGAAAGAACCAAAAAGAAGGCGAAGAAGAAGAAGAGAAAGAAGAAACGAAAGATGAGGAAGAGAAAAAGAAGATGAAGAAGTAGAAAAAGCAGAAAAAGATGAAGAGAAGAAAGAAAAAAATGAGAAAGAGAAAGAACAGGAGATGAAAGAAGAAAAAGAAAGAGAAAAAGAGAAAGAAGAAGAGAAAGAAAAAGAGAAAGAAGAAGAGGAATAAAAAGATGAAGAAGAGGCAGAGCAAAAAGAGAAGAAATAAGAAGAAGAAGAAGAGGACAAAGAAGAAGATAAAGAAATGGAAGAAGAAGAAGAAGAAGAAGAAGAGAACGATAAGGAAGAAGAACCAAAAGAAAGTGAAGAAAAAGAAGAGAAAGAAGAAAAAGAGAAAGAAAAAGAGGAGGACAAAGAAGAAGATGACGAAAAAAAAAAAATATGAAGAAGGAGAAAAAGGAAAAAAAGAAGATGAAGAAGAAGCAAAACAGATAAAAAAGAAGAGAAAGAGCAAGAAAGATGACGAAGAAGACGAAAAAAAGGAATAGAGAAAGAGGAAGAGCAAGAAGAAGAAGAAGAAGACGAAGGATAAGTTGAATTAAAGGAAGACGAAGAAGAAGAAGAAGAAGAAAAACAAGATGAAGAAGAAGAAGAGAAAACGGAAGATGAAGAAGAAGAGGAATAAGAAGCGAAAGAAGAAGAGGAAGAAGCAGAAGAACAAGAGGAAGAAGAACAGGAAGACGAAGAGAGAGGGCAAGAAGAAGAAAAGGAAGAGAAGAAAGAAGAAGAAGAAGAGGACAAAGAAGAAGATGAAGAAAAAGAAGAAGAAAAAATTTGAAGAAGGAGAAATAGGAAAAAAAGGATGATGAAGAAGCAAACGAGGTAAAAAAGAAGAGAAAGAAAGAAGAAGAAGAAAAAGAAGACGAAGAAGAAGAAGACGAAAAAAGGAAGGGAGAACGAGAAAGAAGAAGAAGAAAAAAAAGACGAAGACGAAGAAAAGGAAGAAAAATAGAAATAAGAAAAGAAATAAGATGAGGAAGAAGATACAGAAGAGGAAGAGGAAGAAGAAAAAGAAGAGGTAGAGCAACAGGAAGAGGAAGAGGAATATTTGGAAGAGGGAGAAGAAGGAGAAGGGTAAGATCAAAAAGAAGAAAAAGAAGAAGAAGAGAAAGAAGAAACGGAAGATGAGGAAGGGAAAAAGAAGATGAAGAATAAGAAGAAGCAGAAAAAGAAGATGCAAAAAGGAGGAGAAAGATTAAGAGAAGATAGAAGAAGAAAAAAGACGAGAAAGAAGAGAAAGAGAAAGAACAAGAGATGAAAGCAGAAAATGGAAAGAATAAGAGAAAGAAAAAGAGAAAGAAGAAGAGAAAGAAGAAGAGAACGAAGAAGAGAAAGAAGAAGAAGGCAAAGAAGAAGAAGAAAAGAAGAAGAAGAAAAGAGTAAAAGGAATATGAGGAAGACAAAAAGAAGATGAAGAAGTAGAAGAAGCAGAAACAGAAGATGAAGATGATGGAAGAAAGGAGAAGAAAGGTGAAGAGAAGAAATAACAAGAAGATAAAATGAAGAGAAAAACAAAAGAAAGAACAAGAGATGAAAAAAGAAAAAGAGAAAGAAGAAGAGAAAGAAGATGAGAAAGAAGAAGAAGAAGAGGAATAAAAAGATGAAGAAGAGGAAGAACAAAAAGAGAAGGAATAAGAAGAAGAAGAAGAGGACAAAGAAGAAGAAGCAGAAAAGGAAGAAGAAGAAGAAGAAGAAGAATATGTGAAGAAGGAGAAAAAGGAAAAAAAGAAGACGAAGAAGAAGCATAAGAGATGAAAAAAAAGAGAAGGAGCAAGAAAGAAAAAGAAGACGAAGAATACGAAAAAAAGGAATGGAGACAGAGGAAGAACAAGAAGTAGTAGAAGAAGAAGAAGATGAAGGAGAAGATGCATTAAAAGAAGAAGAAAAAGAAGATGAAGAAGAAGAAGAAGAGAAAAAAGAAGATGAAGAAGAAAAGGATATAGGGAAAGGAAGAAAAATAAGAGGAAAAAGATGAAGAAACGGAAGGTGAAAAGGAAGAGGAATAAGAAGCGAAAGAAGAAGAGGAGGAAGGAGAAGCAGAAGAAGAAGACGATGACGAAGACGACGAAAAAGAAAAAGGAAAAGAAGATAAAGACGAAGAAGATGAGTAAGAAAAAGAAGAGAAAGAGGAAGAGGAAAAGGAAGAGGAATATGAAAAATAGGAAGAAGAAGGAGAAGAGAAAGAAGAAGAAGATAAATGCGCAGAAGGAGAAGAGGAACCAGAAGAGGAAGAAGAAGAACAAATAGAACAAAAAGCAGAAGAGGAAGAAAAAAGACGAAGACGAAAAATAAGAAGAATAATAATAAGAAGAAGAAAATGATGAAGAAGGAAAACAGAATGAAGAAGAAAAAAAATAAAAAGAAGAGGAACTGATACAAGAAGGAGGAGAAGAAGAATAAAAGGAAGATGAAGAGGAAGAAAAAGAAGATGATAACGAAGAAAAAGAAGGAGAAGAAAAATAAGAAAAGAAATAAGATAAGAAATAAGATAAGGAAGAAGAAGAAGAGAAAGAAGAAGAAGAAAAGAAAAAAAGGAAGATGAGAAAGAGAAAAAGAAGATGAAGAAGTAGAAGAAACAAAAAAAGAAGATGAAGAAAAAAAGAAGATGAAGAGAAAGGTGAAGAGAAGAAAGAACAAGAAGAAAAAGAAGGTAAAAAGAAGAGAAAGAACAAGAGATGAAAGAAGAAAAAGGAGAAGACGAAAAAAAGACAAGGAAGAAAAAAAGATAATAATAAGAAGAAGAAGATAATGAAGAAGAAAAAGAGAAAGAAGAAGAAAAAAATAAAAAGAAGAAGAGATAAAACAATAAGAAGAAGAAGAAGAAAAAGAAGGTAAAGACGAAGAAAAAGAAGAAGAACAGAAATAAGATAAGAAAGAAGAGGAAGAGGAAGAGAAGGAAGAAGAAGAAGAAGAGGAAGAACAAAAAAAAGACGAAGAAGAAGAGAAAGAAGAAACGACAGATGAGCAAGAGAAATAAAAGATGAAGAAGTAGAAGAAGCAGAAAAAGAAGATGCAAAAAGGAGGAGAAAGATTAAGAGAAGATAGAAGAAGAAGAAAAAAGACGAGAAAGAAGAGAAAGAGAAAGAACAAGAGATGAAAGCAGAAAATGGAAAGAATAAGAGAAAGAAAAAGAGAAAGAAGAAGAGAAAGAAGAAGAAGAAGGCAAAGAAGAAGAAAAGAAAGATGAGGAAGAGAAAAAGAAGATGAAGAAGTAGAAGAAGCAGAAAAAGAAGATGAAGGAAGAAAGGAGGAGAAAGCGGAAGAGAAGAAAGAACAAGAAAAAAAAATGAAGATAAAAAAAAAAGAAAGAACAAGAGATGAAAAAAGAAAAAGAGAAAGAAGAAGAGAAAGGACATGAGAAAGAAGAAGAATAAAAAGATGAAGAAGGGGAAGAACAAAAAGAGAAGAAATAAGAAGAAGAAGAAGAGGACAAAGAAGAAGATGAAGAAAAAGGAGAAGAAGAAGAAGAGAAAGAAGACGAAGAATAAGAAGACGAAAAAAAGAAGAGGAAAAGAGGAAGAACAAGAAGAAGACAAGGGAGAAAAGGAAGAAGAAGAGGGAGAAGAAAAAGAAAACGAAAACGAAGAAAAAGAAGAAGAAAAAGAAGATGAAGACGAAGAAAATGAAGAAGAAAAAGAAGGCGAAGGCAGAGAAAAAAAGAAGGGGAGAAATAAGAAGAGGAAAAAGATGAGGAAGAAGAAGAAGAAGAGGACGAAAAAGAGGAAGGGAGAAAGAGGGAGAAGAAGAAAACTAAGGAAAAGATGAATTAAAGAAGGAATAAGAAGAAGAAGCAAAAGAACAAAAAGAAAAAAACGTAGAAGAAAATAAGAAGAATAATAATAAGAAGAAGAAGAAAAAGATGAAGACGAAGAAAAAAAGAAGAAAGAAAGAAGAAGAGAAAGAAGATGAGGAAGAAGAAGAAGAAGAGGAGAAAGAAGAAGAAGAGGAAGAGGAATATGAGGAAAATGAAAAAGAAGAATTATAATAAGAAGAAGATGATGATGAAGATGAAAAAAGAAAGAAGAAGAAAAATAAGCCGAAGATGACGAAGGAGAAAAAGAAGATGAAGACAAAGAAAAATTAGATAAAGGCGAAGAAAAAGAAGAAGAAGAGAAATAAGAAAAGAAATAAGATGAGGAAGAAGAAGAAAAGGAAGAGGGGGAATAAGAAGAAGAAAAAAAAGAAGAAGAGGAAGAGCAAGAGGAAGAGGAAGAGGAATATGTAGGAGAGGGAGAAGAAGAGGAAGAGGAAGAACAAAAAGAAGAGGAAGGAGAAGAAGAATAGGAGAGGAAGGAATATGTAGGAGAGGGAGAAGAAGAAGAAGAGGAAGAACAAAAAGAAGATGAAAAAAATGAAGAGAAAGAAAAAACGAAAGGTGAGGAAGAGAAAAAGAAGATGAAGAAGTAAAAAAAGAAGATGAAGAAGAAGCAAAAGAAATGAAAAAGAGGAGAAAGAGCAAGAAAGAAGAGAAAGAAGACGAAGAAAAAAATATGAAGAAGAAGAGGAGGAGAAATATAAAGAGAAGAGAGAACAAGAAGAAGAAAAAAAGATAAAAAGATGGGAAAGAGAAAGAACAAGAGATGAAAGAAGAAAAAGAGAAAGAAGAAGAAGAGGAAAAAGAAGAAGAGGAAGAGGAGGAAGAAGAAGAAGAGAAAGAGGAGGAAAAAGAAGAAGATGAATAAATGGAAGTAGGAGAAGAAGAAGAGAATGAGAAGAAGAACAAGAAGAATAACGAAAAGAAAGTGAAGAACAAGAAGTGAAAGAAGAAGAAGAAGAGGAAGAGAAGAAGGAAGAAGAAGAATGAGAGGACAAAGAAGAAAATGAAGAAAGGGAAGAAGAAGAAGAAAAAAATTTTAAGAAGGAGAAAATGGAAAAAAAGATGAATAAGAAGCAAAGGAGATGAAAAGGAAAACAGAGAGCAAGAGAAAAAGCAAGAAAGAAGAAGAAGAGAAAGAAGATGAGAAAGAAGACGAAGAAGAAGAAGACGAAAAAAGAAAGGGAAAAACAGAAAGAAGAAAAAGAAGAAGAATACGAAGGAAAAGGTGAATTAAAGGAAAAAGAAGAAGAAGAAAAAGAATATGAAGAAGAAGAAGAGAAAAAAAAGGAGAAGAAGAGAATATAGCGGAAAAGGAAAAGGAAACGGAAGAAAACGGAGAGGATATATTGGAAAAGGAAAAGGAAACGGAAGAAGAATAAGAGGAAAAAGATGAAGAAACGGAAGATAAAAAGGAAGAGGAATAAGAAGCGAAAGAAAAAGAGCCAGAAGGAGAAGCAGAAGAAAAAGAGGAAGGAGAAGAGAGAAAAGAAGAAAGAGAAAATGAAGACGAAGACGAAGAAAAAGAAGGTGAAGACGAAGAAAGAGAAGAAGGAAAAGAAGATGAAGACGAAAAAAAAAGAAGAGGAGAAATAAGAAGAGAAAGAAGATGAGGAAGAAAGAGGAGATGAAGATGAAGAAAAAGAAGATGAAGACGAAGAAAAAGAAGAAAAAAAAGAAAATGAAGACGAAGAAAAAAAAGAAGACGAGAAATAAGAAAAAGAAGAAGCTGAGGAAGAAGAAGAGGAAGATGAGAAAGAAAAAGAAGAGGAAGAGGAAAAGGAAGAGGAATATGAAGAAAAGGAATAAGAAGAATAAGAGGCAGAAGAAGAAGATAAATGCGACGAAGGAGAAGAGGAACCAGAATAGGAAGCAGAAAAACAAAAAGAAGAAAAAGAAGAACAGGAAGAAGAAAAGACGAAGAAGAAAAATAAGAAGAATAATAATGAGAAGCAGAAAGAAAGATGAAAGAAAAAGAATAAGAAAAAAAGATGAGAAAGAGGAAGAGAAGAGAGAACAAGAAGAAGAAAAAAAGATAAAAAGATGGGAAAGAGAAAGAACAAGAAATGAAAGAAGAAAAAGTGAAAGAATAAGAGAAAGAAGATGAAGAAGAGGAAGAACAAAAAGAGAAGAAATAAGAAGAGGACAAAGAAGATGAAGAAATGGAAGAAGAAGAAGAGGAAGAGAAGAAAGAAGAATAAGAGGACAAAGAAGAAGATGAAGAAAAGGAAGAAGAAGAAAGAGAATATAAAGAAGGAGAAAAAGAAGCGAAAGAGAAGGAAGAAGCTGCAAAAGAAAGTGAAGATGAGAAAGTTGAAGAAGAAGAAGAGGAAGAGAAGAAAGAAGAAGAAAAAATATATGAAGAAGGAGAAAAAGGAAAAAAAGAAGATGATGAAAATGCAAAAGAGATGAAACAGAAGTTAAAGAGCAAGAGAAAAACCAAGAAAGAAGAAGAAGAGAAAGAAGCAGAAGAAGAAGACATAAAGAGGAAGGGAGAAAGAGGAAGAAAAAGAAGAAGACGAAGGAAAAGATGAACAAAAGTTAAAAGAAGAAAAAGTGAAAGATTAAGAGAAAGAAGAACAGAAAGAAGAAGACGAAAAAGAATAAGAAGACAAGGAAGAAGAAAGGAAGATGAGGAAGAGAAAGAGAAGATGAAGATGTAGAAGAAGCAGAAAAAGAAGAGGAGGTGAAAAACGAAGAGAACAAGGAAGATGAAGAAAAAGAATAAGAAGATGAAGACGAAGAAAAAGAAGAGAAATAAGAAAAGAAATAAGATGAGGAAGAAGAAGAAGGGGAGGAAGAAGAAGAAGAAAAAGAGGAAGAGCAAAAAGAAGAGGTAAAGGAAAATGTAGAAGTGGGAGAAAAAGAAGAAGAGAAAAAACCAAAAGAAGACGAAGAAGAAGAAGAGAAAGAAGAAACGAAAGATGAGGAAGAGAAAAAGAAGTTGAAGAAGTAGAAGAACCAGAAAAAGAAGCTGAAGAAAAAAAAGAGGAGAAAGACGAAGGGAAGAAGGAAGAAGAAGAAGAAAAAAGAAGAATAAAAAGAAGAAGAAAAAGGGGAAGACGAAAAAAAGAAGAAGAAGAGAAATAAGAAAAGAAATAAGAAAAAAAAGAGGAAGAGGAAGAGGAAGAGGAATATGTAGAATAGGGAGAAAAAGAAGAAGAAGAAGAACAAAAAGAACACGAAGAAGAGGAAGAGAAAGAAGAAACGAATGATGAGGTAGAGGATAAGAAAAGAAGGAGGAGAAAGATGAAGAGAAGAAGGAAGAAAAAGAAGAAAAAAATATGAGAAAAAAGATAAAGGAAAAGAACAACAGTTAAAAGAAAAAAAAGTGAAAGTATAAGAGAAAGAAGAAGCGAAAGAAGAAGACGAAGAAGAATAAGAAGACCTTTGTCTTGTCTTTGAAGAAAAGGAAGATGAGGAATAGAAAAAGAAGATGAAGATGTAGAAGAAGCAGAAAAAGATGAAACAGAAGAGGAGGAGAAAGATGAAGTGAAGAAAGAACAACAAGAAGAAAAACAGATAAAGAGAAAGAAAAAGAGATGGAAGAAGAAAAAGAGAAAGAAGATGAAGAAGAGGAAGAACAAAAAGAGAAGAAATAAGAAGAGGACAAAAAATAAGATGAAGAAATCGAAGAAGAAGAAGAAAACGAGAAGGAAGAAGAACAAAAAGAAAGTGAAGAAAAAGAAGAGAAAGAAAAAGAATAAGAAGAGGAAGAGAAGAAAGAAGGCGAAGAAGAGGACAAAGAAAAAGAAGAAGAAGACAAAAAATATGAAGAAGGAGAAAAAGGAAAAAAGAAGATGAAAAAGAAGCAAAAGAAATGAAAAAAAAAGAGAAAATGCAAGAGAAAGAGCAAGAGAGAAAAAGAACAGAAAGAAGAAAAGACAGAAGACGAAGAAGACGAAAAAAAAGGAAGGGAGAAAGAGGAAGAAGAAAAAGAAGACGAAAGAGAAGATGAATTAAAAGAAGAAGAAGAATAAAAAGAAGATGAAGGAGAAGAAGAGGATACAGGGGAAGCGGGAAAGGAAAAGGAAAAGGAAAAGAAAAAGGAAGAAGAATAAGGAAAATATGAGGAGAAAGATGAAGAAATGGAAGATGAAAAGGAAGAGGAATAAGAAGCTAAAAAAGAAGAGGAAGAAGGAGAAGCAGAATGAGAAAACGAAGAAGAAGAGGAAGAAGAAGAGAGAGGACAAAAAGAAGAAAAAAATGACGAAGACGAAGAAAAAAAAGAAGAGGAGAAATAAGAAAAGAAAGAAGATGAGGAAGAAGAAGAAGACAAATGCAAAGAAGGAGAAGAGGAAGCAAAAAAACCAAGAGAAGAAAAAGAAGAAGTGGAAAAAAAGACGATAAAGAAAAATAAGAAGAAGAATAATAAGAAGAAGAAGATGATGAAGAAGAAAAGAGATTAAAGAAACAAAAGAAGAAATAAAACAAGGAGAAGAATATAAAGAAAAAGAGAAACAAGAAGAGGAATAAGAAGATGAAGAAGAATATAAACAAAAAGAGAAGAAATAAAAAGAGGACAAAAAAGATGAAGAAATGGAAGAAGAAGAAGAAAACGAGAAGGAAGAAGAAGAAGAAGACAAAGAGAAGAAAGAAGAAGAAGAGGGCAAAGAGGAAGATGAAAAAAAAGGAAGAAAAAGAAGAAGAAAAAAAATATGAAGCAGGAGAAAAAGGAAAAAAAGAAGACGAAGAAGAGGCAAAAGAGATGAAAATGAAGAGAAAGAGCAAGAAAAGAGCACAAAAGAAGAAGAATAGAAAGACAACGAAGAAGACGAAAAAATGGAGAAAGAGGAAGAGCAAGAAGAAGATGAAGAAGAAGACGAAAAAGAAGATGAAGAAGAAGAAGAGAAAAAAGAAGATGAAGAAGAAGAGGATATACGGGAAAATTAAGAGAAAGAAAAATAAGGAGAATAAGTGGAAAAAGATGAAGAAAGAATAGGAAGAATAGGATGAAGAAAAATAGAAGAAGATGAATAGGAATAGGAATAAGAAGCGAAAGAAGAAGAGGAAGAAGGAGAAGCAGACGAAGACCAAGAAGAAGACGAAAAAAAGGAAGGGAGAAAGAGGTAGAAGAAGAGAAAGAAGAAGACGAAGAAGAAGACAGAGAAGAAGAAAAAAAGGAAGATGAGGAAGAGAAAAAGAAGATGCATAAGTAGAAGAAGCAGAAAAAGTAGGTGAAGAAGAAGAGGAGGAGAAAGATGAAAGAATAAGAAGATGGAAAAAAAATAAAAAGAAGATATGTAGAAGAGGGAGAAGAAGAAGAAGAGAAAGAAAAAACGAAAGATGAGGAAGCGAAAAAGAAGATGAAGAAGTAGAAGAAGCAGAAAAAGAAGATGAAGAAAAAAAGGAGGAGAAAGATGAAGAGAAGAAGGAAGAAGAAAAAAAAAGATGAGAAATAAGACAAAGAGAAAGAACAAGAGGAGAAAGCAGAAAAATAGAAAGAATAAGAGAAAGAAGAAGAAGAAGACAAAGAAGAAGAAGAAGAAAAGAAGAAAAGGAAGATGAGGAAGAGAAAAAGAAGATGAAGAAACAGAAAAAGAAGATGAAGAAAAAAAGGAGGAGAAAGATGAAGAAAAGAAAGAACAAGAGATGAAAAAATAAAAAGAGAAAGAAGAAGAGAAAAGAGATGAGAAAGAAGAAGAAGAAGAGGAAGAAAAAGATGAGGAAGAAAAAGATGAGGAAGAGGAAGAACAAAAAGAGAAGAAATAAGAAGAAGAAGAGGACAAAGAAGAAGATGAAAAAAAGGAAAAAGAAGAAAAAGAATATGAAGAAGGAGAAGAAGAAGAAGAAGCGAAAGACAAGGAAGAAGATGCAAAAGAAAGCGAAGATGAGAAAGTTGAAGAAGATGAAGAAGAGGAAGAGGAAGAGAAGAAAAAGAAGTAGAAGAGGACACAGACGAAGATGAAGAAATGGAAGCAGAAGAAGAAGAAAAAAATATGAAGAGTGTAGAAAAAGGAAAAAAGGAGATGAAGAAGAAGCAAAGGAGATGAAAAAGAAGAGAAAGAGAAAGAGAGAGAAGAAGAAGAAGAAAATGAAGACGAAGACGAAGAAAAAGAAGAAGAAAAAGAAAATGAAAACGAAGAAAAAGAAGAAGAAAAAGAAAATGAAAACGAAGAAAAAGAAGAAGAATAAGAAGGTAAAGACGAAGAAAAAAAGGAAGAGAAGAAATAAGAACAGAAAGAAGATGAGGAAGAAGAAGAAGAAGAAGAGGAAGAGGAGGAAGAAGAAGAAGAGGGAGAGGAAGAGGAATATGAAGAAAAGGAAGAAGAAGAAGAGGAAGAAAAAAAGATGAAGACGAAGAAAAAGAAGAAGAGAAGAGAAATGAGAAAAGAAATAAGGTGGAGAAAAAGAGGAACAGGAGGAAGAAGAACAAGTAAGGAAACTCTAGTCGGAGGTGCTCGCCTAGGAAATACCCAGAGCCCCGTCTATCGGCGGCTTTAAATGCACTTCAAAGTTTGTATACAATTTTAAATTAAATTAAAAAATTAAAAAAAAAAGATTAAGTAACTTGCATAAAAAAAGTTTTGACGTCAGCTTAGAGAATCGAACCCGAGACTTTATGTCGGCGATCATCGCTTCTATCAACACAGCCATTACATTTCATAAGAGTGAGAGAGCGAATTCCTAAGTAAAGTTATTGAGCTACTGAGCTATTGCTACTGAGCTGCTGAATTTCTACTTAAAATTCATCCCCAATTTGTCTTTGTTGTTGTTATGAATTCTTCGAATTTTCCAGATGCTTCTGCTGCTGTGGCCACGCGCGTGTGTACGTAAACGTTTGGTAAACGTTTCGTTTAATAAGATAATAGATTTGATCTATATATACATACATATGTATGTTATATCAATGTTATTTTTATTTTATATATATGTAAATATATACAGTATGTACCTACATACATATGTACATGTATATTGCAAGCAACGCATGCATGTATTTTGGCTCGTTTAGTTGTGTTTTGTAGGTTTTGCTTCTATCGGGTGGTTCGTTCATGGTTGTTGTTTTTGGGCTATTGTCCGGTGTAACTGTTTATGGTGTGTGTTTGCTTTTGTTTCTGTTTGCTTTTGCGGTTGATTTTTGTTAGTCGCGCGTTTGCTGATAAGCTTTGCGTTTGCGTAGCGGGGTTTTGCTTTTGTTTTTATTTTTGATTCAACACGTCTTATCTCTTGATAGGTTGAAGTGATACTGACATATGTATATTATATTGACTTTATTTAAGTTATATCAATGTTACTCTTATTTTATATATATGTAAATATATACAGTATGTACATGTGTACATACATATGTATGTATATTGCAAGCAACGCATACATACACACGCACACGCAT
>JAWNOX010000062.1:0-19262 GCA_035045555.1 Drosophila fulvimacula | reverse complement strand
CTTCCCTCTTCTTTTTATTTTTTTTCTTTTTCTTTCTCTTTATCTTCTTCATCATCTCGTCTTCTTATTATTATTTTTCGTTTTTTTTTCTTTCTCTTCTTCATATTCCTCTTCCTTTTTCTCTTCCTCTTCTTCTTCTTTTTCTTACTCATCTTCTGCGTATTCATCTTCTTTTTCTTTTTCTCCGTCTTCATCTTCTTTTTCTTTTTCTTCGTCTTCGTTTTTTTTTTCTTCTTTTTCTTCTCTCTCTTCTTCTTCCTCTTCTTCTTCGTCTTCTTCGTCTGCTTCGCCTGCTTCCATTTCTTTTGTCGCTTCTTATTCCTCTCCCTTTTCATGTTCCGTTTCTTTATATTTTTCTTCTTATTCTCCTTATTCTTCCTGGTTTTCCTCTTCCCCTATATCCTCTTCTTCTTCATCTACCTTTTTGTCTTATTCTTCTTCATTTAATTCATATTCCCCTTCGTCTTCTTCTTCTTTTTGTTCTTCCTCTTTCTCCCTTTCTTTTTTTCGTTTTCTTCTTTTTCGTCTTCTTTCTCTTCTTCTCTTTTCTTGCTCTTTCTCTTCTTTTTCATCTCTTTTGCTTCTTCTTCATTTTTTTTTTCTTTTTCTCCTTATTCATATTTTTTCTTCTTCTTCTTCCTTTTCTTCATATTCTCATTTGTCCTTCTATTCTTCTTCTTCTTTCTAATTTTCCTCTTCTTCTTCTTCATCTTCTTCTTCTTTCTCTTCTTTTTCTTTACTTTCTTTTCGTTCTTCTTCCTTCTCTTTCGCTTCTTCTTCTTCATCTCCTTCTATATATGCGTTGTCTTCTTCTTCCTTTTTTTCATGTTCTTCTTCTTCTTATTTCTTCTCTTTTCGTTCTTCCTCTTCTTCATCTTTTTATTCCTCTTCTTCTTTCCCTTTTTTTCTCTTCTTTTTCCTCTTCTCGTTCTTTGTCATCTTCTTTCTCTTTTTCCTCTTTCATCTCTTGTTCTTTCTCTTTCTCTTCTTTTTATCTATTTTTCTTCTTCTTGTTCTTTCTTCTCATCATCTTTCTCCTCCTTTTTTTCCTCATCATCTTTTTCTGCTTCTTCTACTTCTTCATCTTCCTTTTCTCTTCCTCATCTTCCTTTTCTTCTCGTTCTTTCTCATCTTCTTTCTCTTTTTCTTCTTTCATCCCTTGTTCTTTCTCTTTCTCCTCTTTTTTTCTTTTTTTCTTCTTCTTGTTCTTTCTTGTCATCATCTTTCTCCTACTTTTTTTTCTCATCTTCTTTTTCTGCTTCTTCTACTTCTTCATTTTCCTTATCTCTTCCTCATCTTCCTTTTCTTCTCGTTCTTTCTCATCTTCTTTCTCTTTTTCTTCTTTCATTTGTTGTTCTTTCTCATCTTTTTTCTTCTTCTTGTTCTTTCTTCTCTTCATCTTTCTCCTCCTTTTTTTCTTCATCTTCTTTTTCTGCTTCATCTACTCCTTCTTCTTTCTCCTCTTCCTCTTCTTCTTCTTCTTCATCTTATTTTTTTCTGCTTCTTCTTCCTCATCTTATTTCTATTCCTTTTTCTCTTCATATTTTTTTCTTCTTCTTCATCTTCTTTTTTTCTTCTTCTCCTTCTTTTGTCACTTCCTCTTCTTTTTATTTATTTTTCCTTTTCTTTCTCTTTATCTTCTTCATCATCTTCGTCTTCTCATTATTATTTTTCGCTTTTTTTTCTTCCTCTTCTTCTTTTTTATCTTTCTGTTCTTCTTTTTGTTCTTCTTTTTGTTCTTCTGCTTCCCCTTCTGGTTCCTCTTCTCCTTCTTCGCATTTATCTTCTTGTTCTTTCTCTTCTCCTTCTTCTTCCTTTTTTTCATATTCCTCTTCCTTTTCCTCTTCTTCTTCTTTTTCTTACTCATCTTCTGCGTATTCATCTTCTTTTTCTTTTTCTTCGTCTCCATCTTCTTTTTCTTTTTCTTCGTCTTCGTCTTTTTTTCTTCTTTTTCTTCTCTCTCTTCTTCTTCCTTTTCTTCTTCGTCTTCTTTGTCTGCTTCTTCTTTCTTGCTCTTTCTCTTCTTTTTCATCTCTTTTGCATTTTCTTCATCTTCTTTTTTTTCTTTTTCTCCTTATTCATATTTTTTTCTTCTTCTTCTTCCTTTTCTTCATCTTCTTCTTTGTCCTCCTATTCTTCTTCTTCTTTCATCTTTTTCTTTTCTTCTTCTTCTTTCTCTTCTATTTCTTCACTTTTTTTTTGTTCTTCTTCCTTCTCCTTCTCTTCTTCTTTTCATACCCATTATGAACCCATTAAAAATGGGTAATCAGGGTATAATGGTTTTGTTGCAGCCCAAATGTATGTAACAGGCAGAAGGAGGCGTGGCAGACCCCATAAAGTATATATATTCTTGATCAGGACGACAAGCCGAGTCGATTGAGCCCTGTCCGTCTGTCTGTCTGTCCGTCTGTCCGTCTGTCCGTCTGTCCGTCCGTCCGTCTGTCCGTCTGTCCGTATGTTTGAACGCGTGGATCTCAGAACCTATAATAGCTAGAGACTTGAACTTTTTTTTATAGATTCGTGTATATCACGCGCAGGTCGAGTTTGTTTTAGAAATTCGATAACTCTTCTCGTTCTTTTTTTATCGATTAAAAACGAAATCGATTTTCAGTTTTAAAATTATATCTTCTATATCTTGATAGTTAAGGACTCCAAATCTTGTATTTAGCTTAATGGGACTTTTATACAATTTGGTTTTTGTTAAATTTTGGATGCCACACCCCCTTCGCCCAAATTTTCAAAACACTTATTTCAAATACTACAGACTTGTGCTCTGGCAAATACACGCATGTGAATGATATAATTACGCTGCGAAAGTTTGATTAAGAAAGTCGATCTACAAAAAAGTTATTAAACATTTAATTTTCCATAACACGAACATATTGGCGCAGCGCAGTCGCTGAGTAAACTGCGCAGTTAGCAGAGCGTATGCGTGTGCGTGTGTATGTGCGTTGCTTTCGATATACATACATACATATATATGTATATACATACTGTATATATTTACATATATATAAAATAAGAGTAACATTGATATAACTTAATAATAAAGTTATAATAAAGTCAATATAATGTACATATGAATAGATGAAATGCATTATGTTATTAAACGAAACGTTTACGTACACACACGCATGGCAACAGCAGCAGAAGCATCTAGAAAATTCGAAGAATTCATAACAACAACATCAAAGACAAATTGGGGATGAATTTTCAGCAGAAGCTCAGCAGCTCAGTAGCAGTAGCTCAGTAGCTCAATAACTTTACTTAGGAATTCGCTATGTCACTCTTATGTATTGCAACGGCTGTGTTGGTAGAAGCGATGATTGACATAAAGTCTCGGGTTCGATTCTCTAAGCTGACGTCAAAACTTTTTTTATGCAAGTTACTTAATCTTTTTTTCTTTAATTTTTTAATTTAATTTAAAATTGTATACAAACTTTGAAGTGCATTTAAAACTGCCGATAGGCGGGGTTCAGGGTATTTCCTAGTCGGGCACTTTCCACTAGAGTTTCCATACTTGTTCTTCTTCTATTTCTTCTTCTTCTTTCATCTCTTCCTCATCTTCTTCTTCAACTTTCTCATCTTCACTTTCTTTTGCATCTTCTTCCATCTCTTTCGCCTCTTCTTCTTCATCTCCTTTGTCATATTCGTTTTCTTCTTCTTCCTTTTTTTCATCTTCTTCCTTGTCCTCTTCTTCTTCTTCTTATTTCTTCCCTTTTTGCTCTTCCTCTTCCTCATCTTTTTGTTCTTTTTCTTTTTTCTCTTTTTCTTTCTCTTCTTCTTCTTCCTCCTCTTCCTCTCCTTCTTTCTCATCTTCTTTCTCTTATTCTTTCTCTTTTTCTTCTTTCATCTCTTGTTTTTCTCATTCTATTCTTTCTTATCTTTTTTTCTTCTTTCTTCTCTTCACCTTTCTCCTCCTTTTTTCCTCATCTTCTTTTTCTGCTTCTTCTACTTCTTCATCTTTAATTTCTCTTCCTCATCTTTCGTTTCTTCTCTCTCGTCGTCTTCTTCGTCTTCTTTTTGTCCTTCCTCTTCTTCTTCTTCTCCCTCTTCTACATATTCCTCTTCCTCTTTCTATTGCTCTTCCTCTTCTTCTTCCTTATTTTTTATTTATATTTATTTTATATAAAGAAAATTGACTACATTCGTGAGTCAAATTATAAAATTACAAAATTAAAAATTATAAACAGAATAGGAAAAAGAAAAATCCTAATACTTACAATATATAGTAATGGTATCACCAACCTGATGGGGGTGTTTTATTTGCCGGACCGACGAGCTATGCCCCAAATCACAGCCAGATATGGTTAGTGATATCATTGAAACTAAGCAAGATAGAAGAAGTTAAAAAAAGGTTATTAAAATATAAAAAAAATAAAAATCTTAAAAAGTAAAATACGATAAGAGAAATCACTACACAAGTAAGGAGAATTGCATAGGTGCATTCTCACAACTGTGGTGTGTGTGTGATTTCTCTGAAATATGCTAAAAGAGAAGATTTTATTAAGGAAAGAGAGAGTTCAGAACTAAATACATGAAAATAAGTATTGTACTTAGTACATAGAACACGAAACGCACTGTACAAGGAATAGTTACAGTTACATATAGGTAAATAAAGAGGACAGAAGTGACGAGAAGCACGGGAAGGAACTAGGAAGTTGACTTGAAATAGAAGAGAAGGCGAATCAGTACTACCGTTAATTAACTTATGTAGAAGAGTAATACCCAAGACTATTCTACGATTGATTAAAGATAGAAGATTCAAAAGAAGAAGCCTACTATGATAAGACGGTAGACGAAGGTTACCATCCCAGTTTAGATTACGCAAGGCGAAAAGAAGAAATTGCTTCAGAACCGATTCAATACGGTAATGATACAATTTCTGCTGTGGCGACCATATAATAGAACAATATTCTAAAATAGGGCGTACCAGCGAGACAAAAAGAAGTTTAGTGACAAACGGATCATTAAACTCTTTAGAAGAAACTAGTTTAGGAACATCCGAAGAGATAAATATGACCTTCGATGTAGATGTTCTCAACAGAACTCTTTGGATTCTACCCTTTAAATAGGGAGCAATCCAAAACAGAAGTTTAGGAGAAAATCCCAATTGACCAAGCTTTTGAAGCAAAATGTCACGCTGAACAGAGTCAAATGCCTTACTGAAATCAGTGTATATAACATCTGTTTGCATTTTCTTTAAAAAGCTTTCATTGACTAGGGATGAAAATTCTAATAAGTTCGTGGAGGTTGATCGATTCTGAACAAAACCATGCTGCGATGGTGAAATAATGGATTTACAAAAGTGCTGTAAATTAGAAGTTATAATTTTTTCAAATAACTTCGGAATAGCAGAAAGCTTGGCAATGCCTCTGTAATTTGAAATATCAGATCTTCCTCCTTTTTTATACAGAGGAATAATAAATGATTCTTTCCAAATTGAAGGAAATACCGAGGTATCCAGAGACAAATTAAACAGTTTTAATAAAGGTGACCACAAAGAAGCACTGCATTCTTTAATCACACAACTAGGAATAAAATCCGCCCGCCGAGACCACGATGATTTCAATGTACGCATAGCGGATAAAAGAGAGACAGGAGAAACCATAATAGCATTTCCATTAATTTCAGACTTTAAAATTGGAAAAGAATTGGTTTCTGAAATGGCAGTTGAATAAGTGGATTGGAAGAACTTTGCAAATAGATCTGAGGTATCTTGATCATTGCAAGTACTGTCACAACCTAGGAAAAACGAGGATGGAAAGCTGGAAGACTTACGCTTCAAATTTACAAATGAATAAAATCTTTTGGGATCAGGAGCAAACTGCTTTTTACAGCGTATAAGGTAATTCTGTTAACAATGAGAGTTTAAAATATTGAAATTGGCCTTAGCTAAGGAGTATTTAGACCAATCAACGATCGATCCCGACTTTTGAACTTTTTAAAACATTTAGATTTAAAATTTTTTAGAGTTGAAAGAGTCGAAGTGAACCAGGGAGGTTTATTAGAAAGAGATTTGGGAAGACACATAGGAACGGACTTGTCTAGAATAGCATTTAAAGTATTGTAGAATGTTGAAACTGCTAAGTTTACATCAACTGCCTCATATAAAGGAACCCAATCTGTTGCATTAATGAGATCATTAAGCAAAACAAAATTACATTTACTTTTAGATGATGAGGGCGTAAAAATTGGTGGACAGTAAATAGGTATTAAAACCTCTAATGTTGGATGACATAAATCCTCAGGTATACAAAACGTAATTAATGCTGACGTCATCATTAGTAATCTTATTTCTTTTCTTATTTCTCTTCTTCTTTTTCTTCGGCTTCACCTGCTTTTTCTTCGTCTTCATCGTCGTTTTCTTCTTCTTCTTGTTTTATCTCTTCTTCTTCTTTTTCTTTTTTTCTTCTTCTTTCTCTTTTTATTCTTCTTCCTTTTTTTCATCTTCTTCTTTGTCCTCTTCTTCTTCTTTTCTTTCTTCTCTTCCTCTTTTTCTTCTTCTTCTTTCTCTTCTTTTTCTTCATTTTCTTTTCGTTCTTCGTCCTTCTCGTTCTCTGCTTCTTTTCCAATTTCTTCATCTTCTTCTTTCTCTGTTTCTTCTTCCTCATCTTTTTTTCTTCTTATTCTTCTTTCTTCTCTTCATCTTTCTCCTCCTTTTTTCTTCTACCCTTTAAATAGGAAGCAATCCAAAACAGAAGTTTAGAAGAAAATCCCAATTGGTCAAGCTTTTGAAGCAAGATGTCATGCTGAACAGAGTCAAATGCCTTACTGAAATCAGTGTATATAACATCTGTTTGCATTTTCTTTAAAAAGCTTTCATTGACTAGGGATGAAAATTCTAATAAGTTCGTGGAGGTTGATCGATTCTGAACAAATCCATCCTGCGATGGTGAAATAATGGATTTACAAAAGTGCTGTAAATTAGAAGTTATAATTTGTTCAAATAACTTCGGAATATGCAGAAATCTTGGCACTGCCTCCGTAATTTGATCAGATCAGATCTTCCTCCTTTATTATACAGAGGAATAATAAATGATTCTTTTCAAATTGAAGGTATCAAGAGACAAATTAAACAATTTTAATAAAGGTGAACACAAAGAAGCACTGCATTCTTTAATCACACAACTAGGAATACCATCCGCCCCCGGAGAGAACGACGATTTCAACGTACGCATAGCGGATAAAAGAGAGACATGAGAAATATTAGAAACCATAATAGCATTTCCATTAATTTCAGAATATAAAATTGGAAAAGAATTGGTTTCAGAAATGGCAGTTGAATAAGTGGATTGGAAGAACTTTGCAAATAGATCTGAGGTATCTTGATCATTGCAAGTACTGTCACAACCTAGGAAAAACGAGGATGGAAACCCAGAAGATTAACGCTTCAAATTTACAAATGAATAAAACCTTTTGGGATCACGAGCAAACTGCCTTTTACAGCGTATAAGGTAATTCTCATAACAACGAGAGTTTAGACCAATCAACGACCGAACCCGACTTTTTGAACTTTTTAAAACATTTAGATTTAAAATTTTTTAGAGTTTAAAGAGTCGAAGTGAACCAGGGAGGTTTATTAGAAAGAGATTTGGGAAGACACATAGGAACACACTTGTCTAGAATAGCATTTAAAGTATTGTAGAATGTTGAAACTGCTAAGTTTACATCAACTGCCTCATATAAAGGAGACCAATCTGTTGCATTAATGAGATCATTAAGCAAAACACAATTACATTTATTAAAACAACGACGCTTTTTAGATGATGAGGGCGTAAAAATTGGTGGACAGTAAATAGGTATTAAAACCTCTAATGTTGGATGATATAAATCCTCAGGTATACAAAAGGGGGATGATCTGAAAACATTAATGCTGGCGTCATCATTAGTAAAAACAAGATCCAGAGAACGATTTAAATGATTCGAAATTGAGTTCATCTGATACATAGAAAGACTAAACAATTCATCATAAAAATAATAATCAATTGTTGGAATAAGATAATTCGAATTAGGAAATGAGGCCCAAGAAGTGTTAGGTATATTAAAATCACCCAACACAAGAAATAAGTCATTATCTTGAACATATTCATACATTTCTTTAATACAAGATATATGATGACTATAAACTTGTAAATCGGAAGAGGGAGGGATATATGAACAAGTAACGTATAGGGAACAAGACTGAAAAGTTATTTTAACTCCAATAATCTCAACATTGTGAATTGATGAGAATGTAAAAGATTCAGAGAGGAAATGGAATTTAACAGCTATTAAAACACCACCCCCTCTACGAGACGCGCGATCAAGTCTATAAATAGTGAAATTATTTAAAAAAAAACCTCACTATTATAAACATTTTGGCTTAACCACGTTTCAGTGAGGGCTATAAGTTCAGATTGGACACTACAGCTATTCAGAAATAGATTTTTTAATTTAGAATTAAGGCCTGGAACATTTTGATAAATAATAGATAGGTGCGGAAAAGATGGAAAGAAACTTAGTTTTTTGATACAGCCTCAGATGAAGGTTGTACCGAAACGGGATTAAAAGACACTGGAGAAATTCTATTCTGAGTCTTAGGTTTGAATTCGTGTACAACAACATGAGGTGGCCAAAAGTTTGGATCACATATTGTATCGAAAAATTCAATTGGGACATTGATTTTAAACGAAGCAATTTCACGAGGAGTCGCAAAATTAAACTTCGAGATAAAAACTTTAGATGAAATTTTACTTTCATTGAAAGCCGACACAGCCTCACATGTCGTATCTGATGAAAGCCTAGATAAGAAAACTTGCTTTCGAGGAGACACAACAGATAAATAGAGTAATATAGGAGTAGGAGACGGTGTAGGAGACGGTGTCTGAATATTGTTTTTAGATTGAGCAACACTCGGAGAAACTTTAGCTTTTTTCCTTCCCCCCACCACAAAAAAATAAAAAAAATCTCTTACTTTTTAGTAGTGGCCTTTTGAGTGTCTGTGCTGACACTAGACACAGATATTTCAACAGAATCATCAGATATTGGAATTGATAATTCTTGACAAGGTGAAGAAGGGGTTGATAAGGTAGGAGACGATAATTGAATGGAGGGGGGAACTAGCAGTGATGGAGTAATCACTGTATTTAGCGGAGAATCATAATTATACTGATACAATATTTCTTCTCCAGTTTTTAGTTCCTCTTCAAGCTGTTTTGAAAATTTGCTCAGATTTGAATACTGAACCCGCACTGAAGTATACATCTTGGAAAAACTTAATTGTTTTTCCAAACAATCCGGACAAGACCAGCGTAATCCACCACACCCACTTTTGGGAGCAGCCATGACTCTATCACAGTCACGCCCCGAGATGCCAGCACATTTAATGTGCATTAGATTCTCGCACAACCAGCACCCAACAAATTGCATTTGTGCAATCAGTGATATGCCGAAGTGTGCATGATTTCTTACAGCAAATCATATTGGCAAGTAGGGGAGATAATCAAAATAAAAATACAAACAGATTTAGATAGAAAAAAAATAAAAGATAAAAGACAAAGAGTTGATTAACTGTGATCGGGAGAAACAAAAATCACAAACAACAACACTCAGCTACTACAAAGATCAAAAGAATAAATAGTAGATGAAGAAACAGAAAATAGAGCGGGAGAGAGCTGCACTACAAACGAAATAAATTTCGCAAGAAACAAAAACAAAACACTCTGCTAAGCGTGAGCGATGCGACAGCGAACACACACACTAACCCGTGTAAAAAAGCTGAGCGTGAGCAAGCGACAGCGAACACACACACTAACGCGTTTAAAAAAAAAGAACAGAAAAGCAAATAAGAACAACGAAATAATAGAAATACTAAAACGAATATTGCAATTTAGATATACACCGACGCTCACAAAACTATTGTAAATAAAATAAAAAACACAATGTTTATAAGCAAAAATCACGGCAGTATCAAAACTAAAAATGCAATAATCACCAATACACAAATAATGTATAAATTTACAACAAATTAAAGAACAGAAATATTTAAAAGTACGGAGCGCAAACAAAAAACACGTCTTACTCTCACAAACTCAGAACTCTCTCTTCATCTTCTTTTCTTCATCTTCTTCTTTTTCTTCCTCTTCTTCTTCTTCTTGTTTTATCTCTTCTTCCTCTTTTTATCTTATTTCTTTTCTTATTTCTCTTTCTCTTTTTCTTCATCTTCTTTTTCTTTTTCTTCTTGTTTTATCTCTTCTTCTTCTTTTTCTGTTTTGTTCTTCTTACTCTTTTTCTTCTTCGTCATCTGCTTCTTCTTCTTATTATTCTTCTTATTTTTCTTCTTCGTCTTTTTTTTCCTCTTCTTCTTTTTCTTCTTTTTATTCTTCTGCTTCCTTTTCTGGTTCCTCTTTTCCTTCTTCGCATTTCTCTTCTTCTTCTTTCTCTGCTCCTTCTTTTTACTTTTCTTCATATTCCTCTTCCTTTTCCTCTTCTTTTTCTTACTCATCATCTTCGGCTCATCTTCTTTTTCTTCGTCTTCATCTTTTTTTTCTTCTTCTTATTCTCTTTCTTCTTCTTCCTCTCCTTTTTCCTCTTCTTCTTTCGCCTCCTATTTCTCTTCCTTTTCATCTTCCGTTTCTATATTTTTTTCCTCTTATTCTCTTTATTCTTCTTTCTTTTCCTTTTCCCTTATATCCGCTTCTTTTTCATCTTGTTTTTTTCTCTTCTTCTTCTTCATTTAATTCATCTTCTCCTTCGTCTTCTTCTTCTTCGTCTTCTTCTTTTTTCTTGCTCTTTCTCTTCTTTTTCATCTTATTTGTTTCTTCTTCATCTTCTTTATTTTCTTTATCTCCTTCTTCATATTTTTTCTTCTTCTTCTTCTTCCTCCTTTTCTTCATCTTCATTGTCCTCTTATTCTTTTTCTTTTTTTCCTTTTCTTCTTCTTTTTCTTCTTCTTTTTCTTCTTCTTCTTCTCTCTCTTCTGTTTCTTCCTTCTCGTTCTCTTCTTCTTTTTTTTCTTCTTTGTCCTCTTCTTCTTCTTCTTTCTTCACTTCCTCATCTTCTTCTTTTTCAATTTTTACATCTTCACTTTCATTTGCATCTTCTTCTTTCTCCTTGGCTTCTTCTTCTTCTCTTTCTTCATATTCTTTTTTTCTTCTTCCTTTTCTTCATGTTCTTCTTTGTCCTCTTCTTCTTCTTTTTATTTCTTCTTTTTTATTCTTCCTCTTCTTCATCTTTTTATTCCTTTTTTTCTTTACCTTTTTTTCTCTTCTTCTTCCTCTTCTCCTTCTTTCTCATCTCCTTTCTCTTTCATCTCTTGTTCTTTCTCTTTCTTTTCTTTTTATCTTTTTTTCGTCTTCTTGTTCTTTCTTCTCATCATCTTTCTCCTCCTTTTTTCCTCACCTTCTTTTTCTGCATCTTCTACTTCTCCATTTTCTTTTTCTCTTCCTCATCTTCCTTTTCTTCTTTTCTTCTTCTTCTTTCTCTTCTTCTTCTTTCTTGCTATTTCTCTTACTCTTTCTTCTTCTTCTTCTACTTCTTTTTCTTCTTCTTCTTCAGTTTCTTTACGTTCTTCGCCCTTCTCGTTCTCTTCTTCTTCTTCCATTTCTTCATCTTCTTCTTTGTCCTCTTCTTATTTCTTCTCTCTTTGTTCTTCCTCTTCGTCATCTTCTTTCTCTTTTTTTTATTTCTTGTCCTTTCTCTTCTTTTTCATCTCTTTTGCTTCTTCTTTATCTTCTTTTTTTTCCTTTTCTCCTTCTTCATCTTCTTTTTCTGCTTCTTCTACTTCTTCATCTTCCTTTTCTCTTCCTCATCTGCCTTTTCTTCCCCTTCTTTGTCTTATTCTTCTTCTTCGTCTCCTTCTTTCTCTTCTTCTTTCTTTTATTCTTTCACTTTTTCTCCTTTCAACTCTTGTTCTTTTGCTTTCTCTTCATTCTCCTCTTCCTCTTCTTCTTCTTCTTCATCTTATTTTTCTTCTGCTTCTTCTTCCTCATCTTTTATATATTATTTTTCATATTTCTTTTCCTATTTCTCTTCATATTTTTTTCTTCCTCTACATCTTCTTTTTTTCTTCTTCTCCTTCTTTTATCACTTCCTCTTCTTTTTATTTTTTTTCTTTTTCTTTCTCTTTATCTTTTTCATCATCTCGTCTTCTTATTATTATTTTTCGTTTTTTTTTCTTTCTCTTCTTCTTTTTTTTCTTTTTGTTCTTCTTTTTGTTCTTCGGTTTCCTCTTCTCCTTCTTCGCATTTATCTTCTTCTTCTTTCTCTTCTCCTTCTTCTTCCTTTTCTTCATATTCCTCTTCCTTTTTCTCTTCCTCTTCTTCTTCTTTTTCTTACTCATCTTCTGCGTATTCATCTTCTTTTTCTTTTTCTCCGTCTTCATCTTCTTTTTCTTTTTCTTCGTCTTCGTTTTTTTTTTCTTCTTTTTCTTCTCTCTCTTCTTCTTCCTCTTCTTCTTCGTCTTCTTCGTCTGCTTCGCCTGCTTCCATTTCTTTTGTCGCTTCTTATTCCTCTCCCTTTTCATGTTCCGTTTCTTTATATTTTTCTTCTTATTCTCCTTATTCTTCCTGGTTTTCCTCTTCCCCTATATCCTCTTCTTCTTCATCTACCTTTTTGTCTTATTCTTCTTCATTTAATTCATATTCCCCTTCGTCTTCTTCTTCTTTTTGTTCTTCCTCTTTCTCCCTTTCTTTTTTTCGTTTTCTTCTTTTTCGTCTTCTTTCTCTTCTTCTCTTTTCTTGCTCTTTCTCTTCTTTTTCATCTCTTTTGCTTCTTCTTCATCTTCTTTTTCCTTTTTCTTGGGTCTAAGCGTTCTCTTGTCCATCCAACATCTCTAATTCATGCGACAAGAGCCCTAATACTGGCCAAAATCGACTATGGGCTGGCAATCTATGGATGGTGTGCGCCATCCAACATCAAATTGTTCTCCCCCGCATACCATGCAGCAGTGCGGCGTAGCATTGGCGCCTTCCCCACAACTCCGACGAAATGCCTTTTAGCGGAAGCTGGGCTTCCTGAAGTACAGACGAAAGCCGCGCAACTGACTTTTAAGCTTATACCTAAAATTCTCTGCTCGACCAACCAAATTCTGCTAAAAGACTTCAATACAAACAGTGACGAAGGTTCAAAGTCATGTCTACTATACGCAGATGTTCCAGTTTCTTCAAAAAACATCAACTGGATATGTCATATCGTTGGAACAAAATCAGCCCATCTCCTCCTTGGCAACTTCCGGACGAAAGCCGCGCAACTGACTTTTAAGCTTATACCTAAAATTCTCTGCTCGACCAACCAAATTCTGCTAAAAGACTTCAATACAAACAGTGACGAAGGTTCAAAGTCATGTCTACTATACGCAGATGTTCCAGTTTCTTCAAAAAACATCAACTGGATATGTCATATCGTTGGAACAAAATCAGCCCATCTCCTCCTTGGCAACTTCCGGGCCACACCGTGAACTCTCAACTTATTAAAAAAATCGAAAACACCAAAAAATGTATTTCAGCAAATGCTAGCTGCCGAAACGGAAAAAGTCCCCAATTGGACCTGGCTTTACAATGACGGATCGAAAACAATTGACTCCACGAGCTTCACAGTCGTTAGCCAATCTGGTACCCTCGTCTCATCTGGAATTCTCCCCTCATATTTTTCAATATTTTCTGCCGAAGCGGTTGCAATCCTTAAAGCAATTAAGCACGCTCTCGAACTTAAAGGCAAATTCATAGTATGCAGCGACAGTCTTTCTACCCTCAATGCAGTTAATAACATATACAACCAAACTAGCCTGATATGTGAAATTCGACATCTTTGCATAAAACACGCTAGCAAAATAAAACTCCTTTGGGCTCCTGGTCACATGGGCGTAAAAGGTAATGAGCTTGCAGATGCAGCGGCCAAACAGGCAGGACATTCTCCTTGCCTAACTGTCATCCCTGGTGTCAGGGAAGACTTATGGCGCAACATTAAGGAGATACTAAGAAAAAAGGAAATCACTCAATGGAACAGTTACGATCATAGGCTTAAACAATTTAACCCAAGCAAGGAACCAGTCCGATATCCACCTTCATGCCACAGAAGACATTGCAATATCATCACCCGCCTCAGAACGGGTCATTCCGCCTTAACCCACGACCATCTGCTAAATGGAAAAACTATGCCCAGTTGCCCGAAATGCGAGGGAGAATTATCAATCAAACACATATTGGATACCTGCCCACAACTGCATAATTCAAGGATTTGTCATTTCGGCCAAATCCAACCCACCTCTCTTCTTATTTCACCCACACTCAATAACATAAAATCAGTAATCAAATTCCTAGATGTAAATAACTTACTCAATAAGATATAAGTTTACGGTCGAGTCGATGGCCTTAGCTGCTAGCACTCTTAACCCGTTAGTTATTATATTATTTTGTATAATAATTAATAATAAATAATAATAATAATAATAGATTTAAAATTTTTTAGAGTTGAAAGAGTCGAAGTGAACCAGGGAGGTTTATTAGAAAGAGATTTGGGAAGACACATAGGAACGGACTTGTCTAGAATAGCATTTAAAGTATTGTAAAATGTTGAAACTGCTAAGTTTACATCAACTGCCTCATATAAAGGAGCCCAATCTGTTGCATTAATGAGATCATTAAGCAAAACAAAATTACATTTACTTTTAGATGATGAGGGCGTAAAAATTGGTGGACAGTAAATAGGTATTAAAACATCTAATGTTGGATGACATAAATCCTCAGGTATACAAAAGGGGGATGATCTTAAAACGTAATTAATGCTGACGTCATCATTAGTAATCTTATTTCTTTTCTTATTTCTCTTCTTCTTTTTCTTCGGCTTCACCTGCTTTTTCTTCGTCTTCATCGTCGTTTTCTTCTTCTTCTTGTTTTATCTCTTCTTCTTCTTTTTCTTTTTTTCTTCTTCTTTCTCTTTTTATTCTTCTTCCTTTTTTTCATCTTCTTCTTTGTCCTCTTCTTCTTCTTTTCTTTCTTCTCTTCCTCTTTTTCTTCTTCTTCTTTTTCTTCTTTTTCTTCATTTTCTTTTCGTTCTTCGTCCTTCTCGTTCTCTGCTTCTTTTCCAATTTCTTCAGCTTCTTCTTTCTCTGTTTCTTCTTCCTCATCTTTTTTTCTTCTTATTCTTCTTTCTTCTCTTCATCTTTCTCCTCCTTTTTTCTTCAAATTTTTCATCTTTTATTTCTCTTCCTCATCTTTCGTTTTTTCCTTCTCTTCTTCTTTTTCGTCTTCTTTTTGTTCTTCTTCTTCTCCCTCTACATTTTCCTCTTCCTCTTCCTCTTGCTCTTTCTCTTCTTATTTTTCTTCTTTCTCTTTCGTTTCTTCGTTATCTTATTTTTTATCTTATTTCTCTTCTTCATTTTCTTCGTTTTCATCTTCTTTTTCTTCCTCTTCATCTTCCTTTTCTTCTTCTTCTTCTCCTTCTTTTATCACTTCCTCTTCTTTTTCATTTATCTTCTTCTTCTCTTTTCCTTCTTTATCATCTTCCTCTTCTTATTATTATTCTTCTTATTTTTCTTCTTCGTCCTTTTTTCTTCCTCTTCTTCTTTTTCTTCGTTTTGGTCTTCTGCGTCCTCTTCTGGTTCCTCTTCTCCTTCTTCGCATTTATCTTTTTCTTCTTTCTCTTCTCTTTCTTCTTTCTTTTCGTCATATTCTTTTTTTGCGTCTTCATCTTCTTTTTCTTTTTCTTTTTCTTCGTCTTCTCTTCTTTTCCTTCTTCTTCTTCTCTCTCTTCTTCTTCCTCTTCTTCTTTCGCTTTTTATTCCTCTTTCATCTTCGGCTCTACCTTCTCGTTCTCTTCTTCTTCTTTTTCTTCTTATATTTCATCATCTTCTCCTTTGTCCTTCTTATATTCTTCTTCTTATATCTTCTCTTTTTGTTCTTCCTCTTCTTCTTTTTATTCTTCTTCTCATTTCCTTTTTCTTTCTCTTCTTCTTTCTCTTCTTCTTCTTTCCCATCTTTATTCTCTTTTTCTTCTTTCATCTCTTGTTCTTTCTCTTTCTATTCTTTCTCATCTTTTTTGCTTCTTCTTCTTCTTTCTGCTCTTCATCTTTCTCCTCCTTTTTTCTTCATCTTATTTTTCTGCTTCTTCTACTTCTTCATCTTCTATTTCTCTTCCTCATCTTCTTTCTCTTCTTATTTTTCATCTCTTTTTCTTCGTGTTTATGTTTTTTTTCTTCATCTTCGTCTTCTTTTTCTCCTCTCTCTCATCTTCTTCCTTTTCTTCCTCATCTTCTTTTTCTGCTTTTCCTTCTTCCTCTTCTTCTTTCACTTTTTATTCCTCTTCCTTTTCATCGTCCGTTTCTTCATCTCTTTTCTCTTATACTCCTTAATCTTCTTCCTTTTCCTGTTCCTTTTGCCCTATATCATCTTCTTCTTTTTCTTCATCTTCTTTTTCTTTTTCTTCTTCTTCCTTTAATTCATCTTCTTCTGCGTCTTCTTCTTCTACTTTTTCTTCCTCTTTCTCCCTTCCTCTTTTTCGTCTTCTTCTTCCTAGTCTTCTTTCTCCTCTTCTTTCTCTTCTTCTTATTTCTTGCTCTATCTCTTGCTCTTCCTTTTCATTTTCATCTCTTTTGCTTATTCTTCATATTCTTTTTTTCTTTTTTTCCTTCTTATTTTTTTTCTTCTTCTTCTTCTTCATTTTCTTCAGCTTCTTCTTTGTCTTCTACTTCTTCTTCTTCGTTCTTCTTTTCCACTTCTTCTTCTTCCTTCTTCTTTTCCTCTTCTTCTTCTTTTTCTTATTTCTCTTCTTTTTCTTTATTTTCTTTTCGTTCTTCTTCCTCCTCGTTCTCTTCTTCTTCCTTATCTTATTTTTTTTGCTTATTTCTCTTCTTCTTCTCTTTCTTCGTCCTTATCTTCTTTTTCTTTGTCTTCATCTTCTTTTTCTTCTTCTTGTTTTATTTCTTCTTCTTTTTTTTCTGTTTTTTTCTTCTTCTTTTCTTTTTTCTTCTTCATCATCTTCTTCTTATTATTATTTTTCTTATTATTATTCTTCTTATTTTTCTTCTTCGTCTTTTTTTTCCTCTTCTTCTTTTTCTTCTTTTTGTTTTATCCTCTTCTTCTTCTTCATCTTTTTTTTTTCTCTTGCTGCTTCTTCATATTTATTTCTTCTTCTTCTTCTTCCTTATCTTCAGCTTCTTTTTCTTCAACTTCTTCTTCTTCGTTCTTCTATTCCACTTCTTCTTCTTCTTCCTTCTTCTTTTCCTCCTCTTCTTCTTCTTCTTATTTCTCTTTTTTTTCTTCTTTTCCTTCTTCATATTCTTTTTCTTCTTCTTCCTTTTCTTCATCTTTTTATTCCTCTTCTTCTCTTCCTTTTTTCCTCTTCCTTCTCTTCTTTCTCATCTTCTTTCTCTTTTTATTCTTTCATCTCTTGTTCTTTCTCTTTCTCTTCTTTTTATTTTTTTTTCTTCTTCTTGATCTTTCTTCTCATCATCTTTCTCCTGCTTTTTTTCTACATCTTCTTTTTCTGCTCCTTCTACTTCTTCATCTTCTTTTTCTCTTCCTCATCTTTCGTTTCTTCTTTCTCTTCTTCTTCTTCTTCCTTCTTCTTTTCCTGTTCTTCTTCATTTTCTTTTTTCTCTTCTTTTTCTTTATTTTCTTTTCGTTCTTCTTGCTCCTCGTTCTCTTCTTCTTCCTTATTTTTTTTTGCTTATTTTTCTTCTTCTTATCTTTCTTCGTCTTTATCTTCTTTTTCTTTCTCTTCATCTTCTTTTTCTTCATCTTCGTCTTCTTTTTCTTCTTCTTCTTCTTCGTCTTTTATAAGAAGAAGAAAAAAGAAAAAGAACAGGAAGCTTTTTCTTTTTTCTGTTTTTCTTCTTCGTCACCTTCTGCTTCTTATTATTATTCTTCTTATTGTTCTTCTTTTTGTTCTTCTGCTTCCTCTTCTGGTTCCTTTTCTCCTTCTTCGCATTTATCTTTTTCTTCTTCCGCTTTTTCTTCTTCTCTCATTTCTTCATATTCCGCTTCCCTTTCCTCTTCCTGTTCTTCTTCTTCTTTCTCTTATTTTTTCTTACTTTCTCTTCGCTTTTCTTCCTTCTCGTTCTCTTCTTCTTCTTCTTTCACTTCTTCATCTTCTCCTTTGTCCTCTTTTTTTTTCTTCTTCTTCTTCTCGTCTTCCTTCTCTTACGCTTCTTCTTCTTCTTCTCCTTCTTCATATTTTTTTTCTTCTTCTTCCTATTCTTCATCTTCTTCCTCTTCTTCTTCCTCTTCTTCTTCATCTTATTTCTTCTCATTTTGTTCTTCATCTTCTTCATCATCTTATTTCTCTTCTCCTTTCTCTTCTTCTTTCTCTTCATCTTCTTTCTTGCTCGTTTTCTTGCTCTTTCTCTTCGTTTTTATCTCTTTTGCTTCTTCTTCATCTTTTTTCTTCTTCAATTTCTTCTTTGTCCCCTTCTTCTTCTTCTTCTTTTTTCTTCTTTTTGTTCTTCTGCTTCCTCTTCTTCTTCTTCTTCCTTTTCTTCATATTCCGCTTCCCTTTCCTCTTCCTCTTCCTCTTCTTCTTCTTCTTCTTCTTCTTCTTCCTCTTTTTCTCTTTTTCTTATTCTTCCTCCTCATCTTCTTTCTCTTCTTATTTCTCCTCTTCTTTTTTTCTTCGTCTTCATCTTTTTTTTCTTCTTCTTTTTTCTTAGTCTTCATCTTCTTTTTCTTCGTCTTCATCTTCTTTTACTTCTTTTTTTCTTCGTCTTCGTCTTCTTTTTTTTCATCTTCTTCTTTGTCCTCTTCTTCTTCTTCTTATATCTTCTCTTTTTGTTCTTCCTCTTCCTCATCTATTTATTCTTTTTCTTTTTTCTCTTTTTCTTTCTCTTCTTCTTTCTCTTCTTCTTCTTCCTCCTCTTCCTCTCCTTCTTTCTCATCTTCTTTCTCTTTTTCTTCTTTCATCTCTTGATCTTTCTCTTCCTCTTTTTTTACCTTTTTTTCTTCTTCTTGTTCTTTATTCTCTTCATCTTTCTCCTCCTTTTTTTCTTCATCTTCTTTTTCTGCTTCTTCTACTTCTTCATCTTCTTTTGCTCTTCCCCATCTTCTATTTCTTTTTTTCTTCTTCTCCTTTGTCATCTTCTGCTCTTTTCTCTTGTAGCATGTTCCGAAATAACATATTAATAACATTACAAACATATTGTAGCAATTGGTTACACTATTTATGTGCGCAATATTCAAGTGCATTTTTAAGTAACATGACCATCCAAGTTAACAACATCATGCGCTTGCCGAATTATACAATGTTGCTATAATACTGACAATGCGCTTTGCCCCTTCCCCCTCGCGGAA
>JAWNOX010000061.1:0-25761 GCA_035045555.1 Drosophila fulvimacula | reverse complement strand
AAAGAAGAAGAACACGAAGAAGGAGAGAGAACAAGAAGATGAAAAAGAAGAAGAAGAAGAAAAAGAAGAAGATGAAGAGGAATATGAAAAGGAAGAGGAATATGGAGAAAAGGAAGTACAAGAGAAAGACGAAGAAGATAAATGCGAAGAAGGAGAAGAGGAACCAGAAGAAGAAGCAGAAAAACAAAAAGAAGAAAAAGAAGAAGAGGAAGAAAAAACACGAAGTAGAAAAAGAAGAAGAAGAATAATAAGAAGAAAAAGATGATGAAGAAGAAAAATTGAAAAAAGAAGAAGAAACGAAAAATAAGACCAAGAGATAAAGGAAAAAGAAAAAGAAGAAGATAAAGAAAAAGGAGAAGAAAAATGAAGATAAGAAAGAAGAAGAAGAAGAAGAAAAATATGAGAAAGAAGATAAAGGCAAAGAAAAAGAGTTAAAAGAAGGAAAAGTGAAAGAATAAGAGAAAGAAGAAGACGAAAAAGAATAAGAAGACAAAGAAGAAGAAGAAAAGGAGAAAAGGAAGATGTGGAAGAGAAAAAGAAGATGAAGATGTAGGAGAAGCAGAAAAAGAAGATGAAAAAGAAGAGGAGTAGAAAGATGAAGAGAAAAAAGAACAAAAAGAAGAAAAAAAGATAAAAAAATTGAAAGAGAAAGAAGAAGAGATGAAAGAAGAAAAAGAGAAAGATGAAGATGAAGAAGAGGAAAAACAAAAAGAGAAGAAATAAGAAGAGGACAAAGAAAATGAAGAAGAGGAAGAACAAAAAGAGAAGAAATAAGAAGAGGACAAAAAATATGATGAAGAAACCAAAGAAGAAGAAGAAGAGAACGAGAAGGAAGAAGAACAAAAAGAAAGTGAAGAAAAAGAAGTGAAAGAAGAAGAAGAAGAATAGGAAGAGAAAAAAGAAGAAGAAGAGGACAAAGAAGAAGAAGAAAAAGAAGAAAAAAATATGAAGAAGGAGAAAAAGGAAAAAAAGAAGATGAAGAAGAAGCAAAAGAGATGAAAAAGAAGAGAAAGAGCAAGAAAGAAGAAGAAGAGAAAGAAGAAAAGAAATAAGAAGAAAAAGAGAAAGAGGAGGAGGAAGAAGAATACGAAGGAGAAGATGAATAAAAAGAAGTAGAAAAAAATTAAAAAGAAGAGGAAGAAGAATAAGGAAAATAAGAGAAAAAAGATGAAGAAATGGAAAATGAAAAAAAAGAGGAAGAAGAAGCGAAAGAAGAAGAAGGAAAAGGAGAAGCAGAAGGAGAAGACGAAGAAGAAGAGGAAGAAGAAGATAATGACGAAGGAGAAGATGAATTAAAGGATGGAGAAGAAGAAGAAACAGAAGATATAGAAGACGAAGAAAAAAAAAGGAGAAGAAGAAGATGATATAGGGGAAAAGGAAAAGGAAGAAGAATAAGGAGAATAAGGCGAAAAAGAAAAAGGAAGAGGAATACGAAGCAAAAGAAGGAGAAGAAGAAGACGAAGAAGAAGAGAAAGAAGAAGAGAGAGAAAAAGAAAAAGACAAAGGAGACGAAGGCGAAAAAAAGAAGAAGAAAAAGGAGATGAAGGAGGAAACAAAGAAGAGGAGAAATAAGAGGAGTAAGAAGATAAGGAAGAAGAAGAAGAAGATGAGGAGGAAGAAGAAGAAGAGAAAGAAGAAGATAAATGCGAAGAAGGAGAAGAGGAAGCAGAAGAACAAAAATAAGAAAAAGAAGAAGAGGAAGAAAAAAAGACGAAGTAGAAAAATAAGAAGAATAATAATAAGGAGAAAAAGGTGATGAAGAAGAAAAAGAGATAAAAGAAGAAGAAAAAGAAGACGAAAAAGAAGAAAAAGATAAAGACGAAGAAAAATAAGAAGAGAAATAAGAAAAGAAATAAAAAGAAAAAGAGAAAGAGGAAGAGGAAGAAGAAGACGAAGAAGAGAAAGAGGAAGAGGAATGTGTAGAATAGGGAGAAGAAGAAGAAGAGGAAGAACAAAAAGAAGACGAAGAAGAAGAAGAGAAAGAAGAAACGAAAGATAAGGAAGAGCAAAAGAAGATGAAGAAAAAAAGGGGGAGAGAGATGAAGAGAAGAAGGAAGAAGAAGAAGGAAAAAAGATGGGAAAGAAGAGAAAGACAAAGAACAAGAGTTGAAAGCAGAAAAATAGAAAGAATAAGAGAAAGAAGAAGACGAACCAGAAGAAAATAAGAAAAGGAAGATGACGAAGAGAAAAATAAGATGAAGAAGTAGAACAAGCAGAAAAAGAAAATGAAGAAAGAAAAAAAAGGAGAAAAATGAAGAGAAGAAAGAAGAAGAAGAACAAAATATGAGAAAGAAGATAAAGGGAAAGAACATGAGTTAAAAAAGGAAAAAGTGAAAGAATAAGAGAAAGAAGAAGGGAAAGAAGATGAAGGAGAAGAAGAGGATATAGGGGAAAAGGAAGAAGAAACGGAAGATGAAAAGGAAGAGGAATAAGAAACGAAAGAAGAAGAACACGAAGAAGGAGAGAGAGAACAAGAAGATGAAAAAGAAGAAGAAGAAGAAAAAGAAGAAGATGAAGATGAAGAGGAATATGAAAAGGAAGAGGAATATGGAGAAAAGGAAGTAAAAGAGAAAGACGAAGAAGATAAATGCGAAGAAGGAGAAGATGAACCAGAAGAAGAAGCAGAAAAACAAAAAGAAGAAAAAGAAGAAGAGGAAGAAAAAACACGAAGTAGAAAAAGAAGAAGAAGAATAATAAGAAGAAAAAGATGATGAAGAAGAAAAATTGAAAAAAGAAGAAGAAACGAAAAATAAGACCAAGAGATAAAGGAAAAAGAAAAAGAAGAAGAAAAATTAAGATAAGAAAGAAGAAGAAGAAGAAGAAAAATATGAGAAAGAAGATAAAGGGAAAGAACAAGAGTTGAGAGAGTTCTGAGTTTGTGAGAGTAAGACGTGTTTTTGTTTGCGCTCCGTACTTTTGATTATTTCTGTTCTTTAATTTGGTGTATATTTACACATTTTTTGTATATTGGTGATTATTGCATTTTTGGTTTGATACTGCCGTGATTTGTGCTTCTAAACATTGTGTTTTTTGTTTTATTTACAAAGTTTTGTGAGCGTCGGTGTATATCTAAATTGCAATTTTCGTTTTAGTTATTTCTATTCTTTCGTTGTTTTTATTTGCTTTTCTGTTCTTTTTTTTAAACGCGTTACTGTGTGTGTTCGCTGTCGCTTGTTCACGCTCAGCTTTTTACACGGGTTAGTGTGTGTGTTCGCTGTCGCATCGCTCACGCTTAGCTTAGCGTTTTGTTTTTGTTTCTTGCGAAATTTATTGCTTTTGTAGTGCAGCTCTCTCCCGCTCTATTTTCTGTTTCTTCATCTACTAATTATTCTTTTGATCTTTGTAGTAGCTGAGTGTTGTTGTTTGTGATTTTTGTTTCTCTCAATCACAGTTAATCAACTCTTCGTCTTTTATCTTTTATTATTTTCTATCTAAATCCGTTTGTATATTTGTTTTGATTATCTCCCCTACTTGCCAATATGATTTGCTGTAAGAAATCATGTGCACTTCAGCATATCACTGATTCTGCACAAATGCAATTTGTTGGGTGCTGGTTGTGCGAGAATCTAATGCACATTAAATGTGCTGGCATCTCGGGGCGTGACTGTGATAGAGTCATGGCTGCTCCCAAAAGTGGGTGTGGTGGATTACGCTGGTCTTGCCCGGATTGTTTGGAAAAACAATTAACTTTTTCCAAGATGTATAATTCTGTGCGGGTTCAGTATTGAAATCTGAGCAAATTTTCAAAACAGCTTGAAGAGGAACTAAAAGCTAGAGAAGATATTTTGTATCAGTATAAGTTTGATTCTCCGCTGAATACAGTGATTACTCCATCACTGCTAGTTCCCCCCTCCATTCAATTATCGTCTCCTACCTTATCAACCCCTTGTCAAGAATTATCAATTCCAATACCTGATGATTCTGTTGTAATATCTGGGTCTAGTGTCAGCACAGACATTCAAAAGGCCACTAATAAAAAAGGTAAAGCTTCTCCGAGTGTTGCTCAAGCTAAGAACAACATTCAGTCACCGTCTCCTACACCGTCTCCTACTCCTATATTACCCCATTTATCTGTTGTGTCTCCTCGAAAGCAAGTTTTCTTATCTAGGCTTTCATCAGATACGACATGTGAGGCTGTGTCTGCTTTTATTGAAAGTAAAATTTCATCTAAAGTATTTATAACGAAGTTTAATTTTGAGACTCCTCGTGAAATTGCTTCGTTTAAAATCAATGTCCCAATTGAATTTTTCGATACAATATGTGATCCAAACTTTTGGCCACCTCATATTGTTGTACATGAATTCAAACCTAAGACTCGGAATAGAATTTCTCCAGTGTCTTTAAATCCCGTTTCGGTTCAACCTTCATCTGAGGCTGTATCAAAAAACTAAGTCTCTTTCCATCTTTTCCGCAGCTATCTATTATTTATCAAAATGTTCGAGGCTTTAATTCTAAATTAAAAAATCTATTTCTGCATAGCTGTAGTGTCCAATCTGAACTTATAGCCCTCACTGAAACGTGGTTAAGCCAAAATGTTTATAATAGTGAGGTTTTTTCAAATAATTTCACTATTTATAGACTTGATCGCGCGTCTCGTAGAGGTGGTGGTGTTTTAATAGCTGTTAAATCCCATTTCCTCTCTGAATCTTTTACATTCTCATCAATTCACAATGTTGAGATTGTTGGAGTTAAAATAACTTTTCAGTCTTGTTCCCTATACGTTACTTGTTCATATATTCCTCCCTCTTCCGATTTACAAGTTTATAGTCATCATATATCTTGTATTAAAGAAATGTATGAATATGTTCAAGATAATGACTTATTTCTTGTGTTGGGTGATTTTAATATACCTAACACTTCTTGGGCCTCATTTCCTAATTCGAATTATCTTATTCCAACAATTGATCATTATTTTTTTGATGAATTGTTTAATCTTTCTATGTATCAGATGAACTCAATTTCTAATCATTTAAATCGTTCTCTTGATCTTGTTTTTACTAATGATGACGCCAGCATTAATGTTTTAAGATCATCCCCCTTTTGTATACCTGAGGATTTATATCATCCAACATTAGAGGTTTTAATACCTATTTACTGTCCACCAATTCTTACGCCCTCGTCATCTAAAAAGCGGCGTTGTTTTAATAAATGTAATTTTGTTTTGCTTAATGATCTCATTAATGCAACAGATTGGGCTCCTTTATATGAGGCAGTTGATGTAAACTTAGCAGTTTCAACATTCTACAATACTTTAAATGCTATTCTAGACAAGTGCGTTCCTAAGTGTCTTCCCAAATCTCTTTCTAATAAACCTCCCTGGTTCACTTCGACTCTTTCAACTCTAAAAAATTTTAAATCTAAATGTTTTAAAAAGTTCAAAAAGTCGGGTTCGGTCGTTGATTGGTCTAAATACTCCTTAGCTAAGGCCAATTTCAATATTTTAAACACTCGTTGTTATGAGAATTAAATTTGAAGCGTAAATCTTCTGGGTTTCCATCCGCGTTTTTCCTAGGTTGTGACAGTACTTGCAATGATCAAGATACCTCAGATCTATTTGCAAAGTTCTTCCAATCCACTTATTCAACTGCCATTTCTGAAACCAATTCTTTTCCAATTTTAAATTCTGAAATTAATGGAAATGCTATTATGGTTTCTAATATTTCTCCTGTCTCTCTTTTATCCGCTATGCGTACGTTGAAATCGTCGTTCTCTCCGGGGGCGGATGGTATTCCTAGTTGTGTGATTAAAGAATGCAGTGCTTCTTTGTGGTCACCTTTATTAAAACTGTTTAATTTGTCTCTTGATACCTCGGTATTTCCTTCAATTTGGAAAGAATCATTTATTATTCCTCTGTATAAAAAAGGAGGAAGATCTGATATTTCAAATTACAGAGGCATTGCCAAGCTTTCTGCTATTCCGAAGTTATTTGAAAAAATTATAACTTCTAATTTACAGCACTTTTGTAAATCCATTATTTCACCATCGCAGCATGGTTTTGTTCAGAATCGATCAACCTCTACGAAGTTATTAGAATTTTCATCCCTAGTCAATGAAAGCTTTTTAAAGAAAATGCAAACAGATGTTATATACACTGATTTCAGTAAGACATTTGACTCTGTTCAGCATGACATCTTGCTTCAAAAGCTTGACCATTTGGGATTTTCTCCTAAACTTCTATTTTGGATTGCTTCCTATTTAAAGGGTAGAACCCAAAGAGTTCTGTTGAGAACATCTATTTCGAAGGTCATATTTGTCTCTTCGGGTGTTCCTCAGGGTAGTCACTTGGGCCCTCTACTTTTCTCCCTATTTATAAATGACCTTCCCAGCTGTATTTCTTACTCTAGGATATTTATGTATGCAGATGATGTAAAACTCTGTCTCTCATACAAGAACTCAATAGATCATCTACGCCTACAGGATGATCTAATATCCTTTCAAAATTGGTGTAAAGCTAATCAGTTGCATCTAAATTGTTCTAAGTGTATGATAATGACTTTCTGTCGTACCACTCCATTTTTTGCTGATTACACAATCAACAATGTGTCCTTGCAACGTATTTCTACAATCAAAGATCTCGGTGTGCTCTTTGACTGTAAACTTAGATTCAATACCCATGTTCTAACCATCGTTAATGAAGCCAAAAGTGTACTTGGTTTTATTAAACGATGGTCTAAAGAGTTTAATGATCCGTTTGTCACTAAACTTCTTTTTGTCTCGCTGGTACGTCCTATTTTAGAATATTGTTCTATTATATGGTCGCCACAGCAGAAATTGTATCAGGACCGTATTGAATCGGTTCAGAAGCAATTTCTTCTTTTTGCCTTGCGCAATCTAAACTGGGATGGTAACCTTCGTCTACCGTCTTATCGTAGTAGGCTTCTTCTTTTGGATCTTCCATCGTTAATCAATCGTAGAATAGTCTTGGGTATTACTTTTCTACATAAGTTGATTAACGGTTGTATTGATTCGCCTTCTCTTCTATTTCAAGTCAACTTCCTAGTTCCTTCCCGTGCTTCTCGTCACTTCTGTCCTCTTTATTTACCTATATGTAACTGTAACTATTCCTTGTACAGTGCGTTCCGTGTTCTATGTACTAAGTACAATACTTATTTTCATGTATTTAGTTCTGAACTCTCTCTTTCCTTAATAAAATCTTCTCTTTTAGCATATTTCAGAGAAATCACACACACACCACAGTTGTGAGAATGCACCTATGCAATTCTTCTTACTTGTGTAGTGATTTCTCTTATCGTATTTTACTTTTTAAGATTTTTATTTTTTCTTATATTTTTATAACCTTTTTTTAACTTCTTCTATCTTGCTTAGTTTCAATGATATCACTAACCATATCTGGCTGTGATTTGGGGCAGAGCTCGTCGGACCGGCAAATAAAACACCCCCATCGGGTTGGTGATATCATTGCTATATATTGTTAGTATTAGGCTTTTTCTTTTCCCTGTTTCTGTTTATAATTTTAATTTTGTAATTTTATAATTTGACTCACGAATGTTGTCAATTTCTGTATATAAATAAATAAATAAATAAATAAAAGAAGGAAAAGTGAAAGAATAAGAGAAAGAAGAAGACGAAGAAGAATAAGAAGACAAAGAAGAGGAGAAAAGGAAGATGTGGAAGAGAAAAAGAAGATGAAGATTTAGGAGAAGCAGAAAAAGAAGATGAAAAAGAAGAGGAGGAGAAAGATGAAGAGAAAAAAGAACAAAAAGAAGAAAAAAGATAAAAAAATTGAAAGAGAAAGAAGAAGAGATGAAAGAAGAAAAAGAGAAAGACGAAGATGAAGAAGAGAAAGAACAAAAAGAGAAGAAATAAGAAGAGGACAAAGAAAATGAAGAAGAGGAAGAACAAAAAGAGAAGAAATAAAAAGAGGACAAAAAATATGATGAAGAAACCAAAGAAGAAGAAGAAGAGAACGAGAAGGAAGAAGAACAAAAAGAAAGTGAAGAAAAAGAAGTGAAAGAAGAAGAAGAAGAATAGGAAGAGAAAAAAGAAGAAGAAGAGGACAAAGAAGAAGAAGAAGAAGAAGAAAAAAATATGAAGAAGGAGAAAAAGGAAAAAAGAAGATGAAGAAGAAGCAAAAGAGATGAAAAAGAAGAGAAAGAGCAAGAAAGAAGAAGAAGAGAAAGAAGAAAAGAAAGAAGACGAAGAAGACGAAAAAAGGGAAGAGAGAAAGAGGAAGAAGAAGAAGAAGACGAAGGAGAAGATGAATTAAAAGAAGTAGAAAAAAATGAAAAAGAAGAGGAAGAAGAATAAGGAAAATAAGAGAAAAGATGAAGAAATGGAAGATGAAAAGGAAGAGGAATAAGAAGCGAAAGAAGAAGAAGGAAAAGGAGAAGCAGAAGGAGAAGACGAAGAAGAAGAGGAAGAAGTAGAGAGAGGACGAAAAGAAGAAAAAGAAAATAAAGACGAAGAAAAAGAAGATGAAGACGATGAAAAAAGAAGAGGAGAAATAAAAAGAGAAAGAAGATGAGGAAGAAGAAGAAGAATAAGACAAATGCGAAGAAGGAGAAGAGGAACCAGAAGTGGAAGCAAAAGAACAAAAAGAAAAAAAAGACGAAGAATAAAAATGAGAGGAATAACAATAAGAAGATGATGAAGAAGAAAACATAAAGAAGAAGAAAAAAGGAAAAAGAAAAAGAAATAAAACAAGAAGAAGAAGAAGAAGAAGATAAAAAAAAGAGAAAAAAAAAGAGGAATAAGAAGATGAAGAAGAGGATGAACAAAAAGAGAAGAAATAAGAAGAAGAAGAAGAGGAAGAAAAAGAGGAAGAAGAAGAGGTAGCGAAAGAGAAGGAAGAAGATGCAAAAAAAAAGAGGAGAGTAAGTTGAAGAAGAAGAAGAAGTGAAAAAGAAAAAAGAAGAGGACAAGGAAGAAGGTGAAAAATGGAAGAAGAAGAAGAGAACGGGAAGGAAGAAGAAGAAGAAGAGAACAAAGAAGAAGATGAAAAAAAGGAAGAAGGAGAAGAAAAAATATGAAGAAGGAGAATAAGGAAAAAAAGTAGATGAAGAGATGAAAAAGAAAACGATAAGAGATGAAAACCTTTCTCTTCGTTCCAGCAAGAGAAAGAGCAAGAAAGAAGAAGAAGAAGAAAAAGACAAAAAAGAAGAAGGGAGAAAGACGAAGAAGAAAAAGAAGAGGAGAAGATGTATTAAAAGAAGAAGAAAAAGAAAAAGAATATGAAGAAAAAGAAGAGGAGAAAAAAGAAGAAGAAGAAGAAGAAAAAGAAGATGACGAAAAAAAAAATAGGAGAAATAAGAAGAGGAAGAAGATGAGAAGGAAGAAGAAGAAGAAGAGGAAGAGCAAGAGGAAAAGGAAAAGGAAGAGGAATATGAATTAAAAGAAGCAGAAGAAGAAGAAGAGGAAGAAGAAGATAAAGACGAAGGAGAAGATGAATTAAAGGAAGAAGAAGAAGAAGAAGAAGAAACAGAAGATATAGAAGAAGAAGAGAAAAAAAAAGAAGAAGATGATGATATAGGGGAAAAGGAAAAGGAAGAAGAATAAGGAGAATAAGGCGAAAAAAAAAAGAAAAAGGAAGAGGAATAAGAAGCGAGAGAAGAAGAAGAAGAAGAGGAAGAAGAAGACGAAGAAGAAGAGAAAGAAGAAGAGAGAGAAGAAGAAAAAGACAAAGGAGACGAAGGCGAAAAAAAGAAGAAGAAAAAGAAGATGAAGGAGAAGAAACAAAGAAGAGGAGAAATAAGAGGAGTAAGAAGATAAGGAAGAAGAAGAAGAAGATGAGGGGGAAGAGGAAGAGGAAAGGGAAGCGGAACATGAAAAAAGGGAAGAAGAAGATAAATGCGAAGAAGGAGCCAGAAGAGGAAGCAGAAGAACAAAAAGAAGAAAAAGAAGGAAAGGAAGAAAAAATGACGAATAAGAAAAATAAGAAGAATAATAAGAAAAATAGGATGAAGAAAAAAAACAGATTAAGAAGAAGAAACGAAAAATGAGAAAAAGAGATAAAAGAAGAAGAAAAAGGAGATGAAGACGACGAAAAAGAAGACGAAGAGAAATAAGAAAAGAAATAAGATGAGGAAGAAAAAAAAGAGGAAGAGGAAGAAGAAGAAGAAAAAATGATGAGGAGAAAAATAAAAAGAATAATAATAAGAAGAAATAGATGACGAAGAAGAAAAAGAGAAAAAAGAAGAAGAAACGAAAACGAAAAGAAAGAGATAAAAGAAGAAGAAAAAGAAGATGAAGACGAAGAAAAAGAATAGAAATAAGAAAAGAAATAAGATGAGGAAGAAAAAAAGGTGAAGAGCAGAAAGAAGAAGAAGAAGAGGAAGAGCAAGAGGAAGAAGAAGTGGAATATGTAAAAGTGGGAGAAGAAGAAGAGGAAGAACCAAAAAGAAGGCGAAGAAGAAGAAGAGAGAGAAGAAACGAAAGATGAGGAAGAGAAAAAGAAGATGAAGAAGTAGAAAAAGCAGAAAAAGATGAAGAGAAGAAAGAAAAAGAAGAAGAAAAAAAGATGAGAAAGAGAAAGAACAAGAGATGAAAGAAGAAAAAGAAAGAGAAGAAGAGAAAGAAGAAGAGAAAGAAAATGAGAAAGAAGAAGAGGAATAAAAAGATGAAGAAGAGGCAGAGCAAAAAGAGAAGAAATAAGAAGAAGAAGAAGAGGACAAAGAAGAAGATGAAGAAATGGAAGAAGAAGAAGAAGAAGAAGAAGAAGAGAACGATAAGGAAGAAGAACCAAAAGAAAGTGAAGAAAAAGAAGAGAAAGAAGAAAAATAGAAAGAAAAAGAGAAAGAAGAAGTGTAAGAAGATGAAGAACAGGAACAACAAAAAGAAAAAAAATAAGAAAAGGACAAAGGAGAAGATGAAGAAATCGCAGAAGAAGAAGAGAAAGAGAAGGAAGAAGAACGAAAAGAAAGTGAAAAAAAGAAGAGGACAAAGAAGAAGATGACGAAAAACAAAATATGAAGAAGGAGAAAAAGGAAAAAAAGAAGATGAAGAAGAAGCAAAACAGATGAAAAAGAAGAGAAAGAGCAAGAAAGATGACGAAGAAGACGAAAAAAAGGAATAGAGAAAGAGGAAGAGCAAGAAGAAGAAGAAGAAGAAGACGAAGGATAAGTTGAATTAAAGGAAGACGAAGAAGAAGAAGAAGAAGAAAAACAAGATGAAGAAGAAGAAGAGAAAACGGAAGATGAAGAAGAAGAGGAATAAGAAGCGAAAGAAGAAGAGGAAGAAGCAGAAGAACAAAAGGAAGAAGAACAGGAAGACGAAGAGAGAGAGCAAGAAGAAGAAAAGGAAGAGAAGAAAGAAGAAGAAGAAGAGGACAAAGAAGAAGATAAAGAAAAAGAAGAAGAAAAAATTTAAAGAAGGAGAAATAGGAAAAAAAGGATGATGAAGAAGCAAACGAGATAAAAAAGAAGAGAAAGAAAGAAGAAGAAGAAAAAGAAGAAGAAGACGAAAAAAAGGAAGGGAGAAAGAGAAAGAAGAAGAAGAAAAAAAAGACGAAGACGAAGAAAAATAGAAATAAGAAAAGAAATAAGATGAGGAAGAAGATACAGAAGAGGAAGAGGAAGAAGAAAAAGAAGAGGTAGAGCAACAGGAAGAGGAAGAGGAATATTTGGAAGAGGGAGAAGAAGCAGAAGAGTAAGATCAAAAAGAAGAAAAAGAAGAAGAAGAGAAAGAAGAAACGAAAGATGAGGAAGAGAAAAAGAAGATGAAGAATAAGAAGAAGCAGAAAAAGAAGATGAAGAAAAAAAGGAGAAAGATGAAGATAAAAAGGAAGTAGAAAAAGAAAAAAAGATGAGAAAGAAGATAAAGAGAAAGAACAAGAGATGAAAGCAGAAAAATGGAAAAAATAAGAGAAAGAAGAAGAGAAAGAAGAAGAGAAAGAAGAAGAGAAAGAAGAAGAAGGCAAAGAAGAAGAAGAAAAGAAGAAGAAGAAAAGAGTAAAAGGAATATGAGGAAGACAAAAAGAAGATGAAGAAGTAGAAGAAGCAGAAAAAGAAGATGAAGATGATGGAAGAAAGGAGAAGAAAGGTGAAGAGAAGAAAGAACAAGAAGATAAAATGAAGAGAAAAACAAAAGAAAGAACAAGAGATGAAAAAAGAAAAAGAGAAAGAAGAAGAGAAACAAGATGAGAAAGAAGAAGAAGAAGAGGAATAAAAAGATGAAGAAGAGGGAGAACAAAAAGAGAAGGAATAAGAAGAAGAAGAAGAGGACAAAGAAGAAGAAGCAGAAAAGGAAGAAGAAGAAGAAGAAGAAGAATATGTGAAGAAGGAGAAAAAGGAAAAAAAGAAGACGAAGAAGAAGCATAAGAGATGAAAAAAAAGAGAAAGAGCAAGAGAAGGAGCAAGAAAGAAAAAGAAGAAAAAGAAGACGAAGAATACGAAAAAAAGGAATGGAGACAGAGGAAGAACAAGAAGTAGTAGAAGAAGAAGAAGATGAAGGAGAAGATGCATTAAAAGAAGAAGAAGAAGAGAAAGAACAAGAGGAAAAGGAAGAGGAATATGTAAAAGAGGGAGAAGAAGAAGAGCAAGAAGAAGACAGAAAGAAGAAACGAAAGATGAGGAACAGAAAAAGAAGATGAAGAAGAAAGGGATATAGGGAAAGGAAGAAAAATAAGAGGAAAAAGATGAAGAAACGGAAGGTGAAAAGGAAGAGGAATAAGAAGCGAAAGAAGAAGAGGAGGAAGGAGAAGCAGAAGAAGAAGACGAAGGCGACAAAAAAGAAAAAGAAAAAGAAGACGAAGACGACGAAAAAGAAAGAGAAGAAGAAGATAAAGACGAAGAAGATGAGTAAGAAAAAGAAGAGAAAGAGGAAGAGGAAAAGGAAGAGGAATATGAAAAATAGGAAGAAGAAGGAGAAGAGTAAGAAGAAGAAGATAAATGCGCAGAAGGAGAAGAGGAACCAGAAGAGGAAGAAGAAGAACAAATAGAACAAAAAGCAGAAGAGGAAGAAAAAAGACGAAGACGAAAAATAAAAAGAATAATAATAAGAAGAAGAAAATGATGAAGATGGAAAACAGAATGAAGAAGAAAAAAAATAAAAAGAAGAGGAACTGATACAAGAAGGAGGAGAAGAAGAATAAAAGGAAGATGAAGAGGAAGAAAAAGAAGATGAAAACGAAGAAAAAAAAGGAGAAGAAAAATAAGAGAAGAAATAAGATAAGGAAGAAGAAGAAGAGAAAGAAGAAGAAGAAAAGAAAAAAAGGAAGATGAGAAAGAGAAAAAGAAGATGAAGAAGTAGAAGAAACAAAAAAAGAAGATGAAGAAAAAAAAGAAGATGAAGAGAAAGGTGAAGAGAAGAAAGAACAAGAAGAAAAAGAAGGTAAAAAGAAGAGAAAGAACAAGAGATGAAAGAAGAAAAAGGAGAAGACGAAAAAAAGACAAGGAAGAAAAAAAAGATAATAATAAGAAGAAGAAAATAATGAAGAAGAAAAAGAGAAAGAAGAAGAAAAAAATAAAAAGAAGAAGAGATAAAACAATAAGAAAAAGAAGAAGAAAAAGAAGGTAAAGACGAAGAAAAAGAAGAAGAACAGAAATAAGATAAGAAAGAAGAAGAAGAGGAAGAGAAGGAAGAAGAAGAAGAAGAGGAAGAACAAAAAAAAGACGAAGAAGAAGAGAAAGAACAAACGACAGATGAGCAAGAGAAATAAAAGATGAAGAAGTAGAAGAAGCTGAAAAAGAAGATGAAAAAAGGAGGAGAAAGACTAAGAGAAGATAGAAGAAGAAAAAAGACGAGAAAGAAGAGAAAGAGAAAGAACAAGAGATGAAAGCAGAAAATGGAAATAATAAGAGAAAGAAAAAGAGAAAGAAGAAGAGAAAGAAGAAGAAGAAGGCAAAGAAGAAGAAAAGAATAAAAGGAAGATGAGGAAGAGAAAATGAAGATGAAGAAGTAGAAGAAGCAGAAAAAGAAGATGGAGGAAGAAAGGAGGAGAAAGCGGAAGAGAAGAAAGAACAAGAAAAAAAAATGAAGATAAAAAAAAAAGAAAGAACAAGAGATGAAAAAAGAAAAAGAGAAAGAAGAAGAGAAAGGACATGAGAAGGAAGAAGAATAAAAAGATGAAGAAGGGAAAGAACAAAAAGAGAAGAAATAAGAAGAAGAAGAAGAGGACAAAGAAGAAGATGAAGAAAAAGGAGAAGAAGAAGAAGAGAAAGAAGACGAAGAATAAGAAGACGAAAAAAAGAAGAGGAAAAGAGGAAGAACAAGAAGAAGACAAGGGAGAAAAGGAAGAAGAAGAGGGAGAAGAAAAAGAAAACGAAAACGAAGAAAAAGAAGAATAAGACGAAGAAAATGAATAAGAAAAAGAAGGCGAAGGCAGAGAAAAAAAGAAGGGGAGAAATAAGAAGAGAAAGAAGATGAGGAAGAAGAAGAAGAAGAGGACGAAAAAGAGGAAGGGAGAAAGAGGGAGAAGAAGAAAACTAAGGAAAAGATGAATTAAAGAAAGAATAAGAAGAAGAAGCAAAAGAACAAAAAGAAAAAAGCGTAGAAGAAAATAAGAAGAATAATAATAAGAAGAAGAAGCAAAAGATGAAGACGAAGAAAAAAAGAAGAGGAGAAAGAAGATGAGGAAGAAGAAGAAGAAGAGGAGAAAGAAGAAGAAGAGGAAGAGGAATATGAAGAAAATGAAAAAGAAGAATAATAATAAGAAGAAGATGATGATGAAGAAGAAAAAAGAAAGAAGAAGAAAAATAAGCCGAAGATGACGAAGGAGAAAAAGAAGATGAAGACAAAGAAATATTAGATAAAGGCGAAGAAAAAGAAGAGAAATAAGAAAAGAAATAAGATGAGGAAGAAGAAGAAAAGGCAGAGGGGGAATAAGAAGAAGAAAAAAAAGAAGAAGAGGAAGAGCAAGAGGAAGAGGAAGAGGAATATGTAGGAGAGGGAGAAGAAGAAGAAAAGGAAGAACAAAAAGAAGAGGAAGGAGAAGAAGAATAGGAGAGGAAGGAATATGTAGGAGAGGGAGAAGAATAAGAAGAGGAAGAACAAAAAGAAGATGAAAAAATGAAGAGAAAGAAAAAACGAAAGGTGAGGAAGAGAAAAAGAAGATGAAGAAGTAAAAAAAGCAGAAAAAAAGATGAAGAAGAAGAGGAGGAGAAATATGAAGAGAAGAGAGAACGAGACGAAGAAAAAAAGATAAAAAGATGGGAAAGAGAAAGAACAAGAGATGAAAGAAGAAAAAGAAAAAGAAGAAGAAGAGGAAAAAGAAGAAGAGGAAGAGGAGGAAGAAGAAGAAGAGAAAGAAGAAAAGAAAGAAGAAGAGAAAGACGAAGAAGAAGAAGAAGAGGAAGAGCAAGAGGAAGAGGAAGAGAAAGAGGAATATGTAGGAGAGGGAGAAGAAGAAGAAGAGGAAGAACAAAAAGAAGAGGAAGGAGAAGAAGAAGAAGAGGAGTAAGAAGAAGATGAAGACGAAGAAAAAAAAAGAATTGGAGAAATAAGAAGAGAAAGAAGATGAGGAAGAAAAAGGAGATGAAGATGAAGAAAAAGAAGATGAAGACGAAGAAAAAGAAGAAGTAAAAGATGAAGACGAAGAAAAAAAGAAGAGGAGAAAGAAGAAGAGAAAGAAGATGAGGAAGAAGATGAGGAAGAAGAAGAGGAAGAGCAGAAAGTAGAAAAAGAGGAAGACGAATATGAAGAAAAGGAAGAAGAAGAATAATAATAATAAAAAGATGATGAAGAAGAAAAAAAGAAAGAAGAAAAAAAAAAGGAAGAAGAAGAGATAAAAGAAGCAGAAGAAGAAGAAGAAAAAGAAGAAGAAGAGAAATAAGAAAAGAAAAAAGATAAGGAAGAAGAAGAAGAGGAAGAGGAGGAAAAAGAAGAAGATGAACAAATGGAAGTAGGAGAAGAAGAAGAGAACGAGAAGGAAGAATAACGAAAAGAAAGTGAAGAACAAGAAGTGAAAGAAGAAGAAGAAGAGGAAGAGAAGAAAGAAGAAGAAGAATGAGAGGACAAAGAAGAAGATGAAGAAAGGGAAGAAGAAGAAGAAAAAAATTTTAAGAAGGAGAAAATGGAAAAAAAGATGAATAAGAAGCAAAGGAGATGAAAAGGAAGACAGAGAGCAAGAGAAAAAGCAAGAAAGAAGAAGAAGAGAAAGAAGATGAGAAAGAAGACGAAGAAGAAGAAGACGAAAAAAGAAAGGGAAAAACAGAAAGAAGAAGAAGAAGAAGAATACGAAGGAAAAGGTGAATTAAAGGAAAAAGAAGAAGAAGAAAAAGAATATGAAGAAGAAGAAGAGAGAAAAAAAGAAGAAGAAGAGAATATAGCGGAAAAGGAAAAGGAAACGGAAGAAAACGGAGAGGATATATTGGAAAAGGAAAAGGAAACGGAAGAAGAATAAGAGGAAAAAGATGAAGAAACGGAAGATAAAGAGGAAGAGGAATAAGAAGCGAAAGAAAAAGAGCCAGAAGGAGAAGCAGAAGAAAAAGAGGAAGGAGAAGAGAGAAAAGAAGAAAGAGAAAATGAAGACGAAGACGAAGAAAAAGAAGTTGAAGAAAAAGAAGAAGGAAAAGAAGATGAAGACGAAAAAAAAAGAAGAGGAGAAATAAGAAGAGAAAGAAGATGAGGAAGAAAAAGGAGATGAAGATGAAGAAAAAGAAGATGAAGACGAAGAAAAAGAAGAAAAAAAAGAAAATGAAGACGAAGAAAAAAAAGAAGCCGAGAAATAAGAAAAAGAAGAAGCTGAGGAAGAAGAAGAGGAAGATGAGAAAGAAAAAGAAGAGGAAGAGGAAAAGGAAGAGGAATATGAAGAAAAGGAATACGAAGAATAAGAGGAAGAAGAAGAAGATAAATGCGACGAAGGAGAAGAGGAACCAGAATAGGAAGCAGAAAAACAAAAAGAAGAAAAAGAAGACCAGGAAGAAAAAAAGACGAAGAAGAAAAATAAGAAGAATAATAATGAGAAGCAGAAAGAAAGATGAAAGAAAAAGAATAAGAAAAAAAGATGAGAAAGAGAAAGAGAAGAGAGAACAAGAAGAAGAAAAAAAGATAAAAAGATGGGAAAGAGAAAGAACAAGAGATGAAAGAAGAAAAAGAGAAAGAATAAGAGAAAGAAGATGAAGAAGAGGAAGAACAAAAAGAGAAGAAATGAGAAGAGGACAAAGAAGATGAAGAAATGGAAGAAGAAGAAGGGAAAGAGAAGAAAGAAGAATAAGAGGACAAAGAAGAAGATGAAGAAAAGGAAGAAGAAGAAAGAGAATATGAAGAAGGAGAAAAAGAAGCGAAAGAGAAGGAAGAAGCTGCAAAACAAAGTGAAGATGAGAAAGGTGAAGAAGAAGAAGAGGAAGAGAAGAAAAAAGAAGAAAAAATATATGAAGAAGGAGAAAAAGGAAAAAAAGAAGATGATGAAAATGCAAAAGAGATGAAACAGAAGTTAAAGAGCAAGAGAAAAACCAAGAAAGAAGAAGAAGAGAAAGAAGCATAAGAAGAAGACATAAAGAGGAAGGGAGAAAGAGGAAGAAAAAGAAGAAGACGAAGGAAAAGATGAACAAAAGTTAAAAGAAGAAAAAGTGAAAGATTAAGAGAAAGAAGAACAGAAAGAAGAAGACGAAGAAGAATAAGAAGACAAGGAAGAAGAAAGGAAGATGAGGAAGAGAAAGAGAAGATGAAGATGTAGAAGAAGCAGAAAAAGAAGAGGAGGTGAAAAAAGAAGAGATGAAAGAAGAAAAAAAAAAGAATAGAAAAAAGATGAAGAAGAGGAAGAATAAAAAGAGGAGAAATAAGAAGAAGAAAAAGAAGAGAAAGCGAAAAACGAAGAGAACAAGGAAGATGAAGAAAAAGAATAAGAAGATGAAGACGAAGAAAAAGAAGAGAAATAAGAAAAGAAATAAGATGAGGAAGAAGAAGAAGGGGAGGAAGAAGAAGAAGAAAAAGAGGAAGAGCAAAAGGAAGAGGTAAAGGAAAATGTAGAAGTGGGAGAAGAAGAAGAAGAGAAAAAACTAAAAGAAGACGAAGAAGAAGAAGAGAAAGAAGAAACGAAAGATGAGGAAGAGAAAAAGAAGTTGAAGAAGTAGAAGAACCAGAAAAAGAAGGTGAAGAAAAAAAAGAGGAGAAAGACGAAGGGAAGAAATAAGAAGAAGAAGAAAAAAAGAAGAATAAAAAGAAGAAGAAAAAGAGGAAGACGAAAAAAAGAAGAAGAAGAGAAATAAGAAAAGAAATAAGAAAAAAAAGAGGAAGAGGAAGAGGAAGAAGATGCAGAGGAAGCGCAAGAGGAAAAGGAAGAGGAATATGTAGAATAGGGAGAAAAAGAAGAAGAAGAAGAACAAAAAGAACACGAAGAAGAGGAAGAGAAAGAAGAAACGAATGATGAGGTAGAGGATAAGAAAAGAAGGAGGAGAAAGATGAAGAGAAGAAGGAAGAAAAAGAAGAAAAAAATATGAGAAAAAAGATAAAGGAAAAGAACAACAGTTAAAAGAAGAAAAAGTGAAAGAATAAGAGAAAGAAGAAGCGAAAGAAGAAGACGAAGAAGAATAAGAAGACCTTTGTCTTGTCTTTGAAGAAAAGAAGAAAAGGAAGATGAGGAATAGAAAAAGAAGATGAAGATGTAGAAGAAGCAGAAAAAGATGAAACAGAAGAGGAGGAGAAAGATGAAGAGAAGAAAGAACAACAAGAAGAAAAACAGATAAAGAGAAAGAAAAAGAGATGGAAGAAGAAAAAGAGAAAGAAGATGAAGAAGAGGAAGAACAAAAAGAGAAGAAATAAGAAGAGGACAAAAAATAAGATGAAGAAATCGAAGAAGAAGAAGAAAACGAGAAGGAAGAAGAACAAAAAGAAAGTGAAGAAAAAGAAGAGAAAGAAAAAGAATAAGAAGAGGAAGAGAAGAAAGAAGGAGAAGAAGAGGACAAAGAAGAAGAAGAAGAAGACAAAAAATATGAAGAAGGAGAAAAAGGAAAAAAGAAGATGAAAAAGAAGCAAAAGAAATGAAAAACAAGTAAGGAAACTCTAGTCGGAGGTGCCCGACTAGGAAATACCCTGAACCCCGCCTATCGGCGGCTTTAAATGCACTTCAAAGTTTATAAATAATTTTAAATTAAATTAAAAAATTAAAAAAAAAAAAAAAATTAAGTAACTTGCATAAAAAAATTTTTGACGTCAGCTTAGAGAATCGAACCCGAGACTTTATGTCGGCGAACATCGCTGCTATCAACACAGCCGTTGCAATACATAAGAGTGAGATAGCGAATTCCTAAGTACAGTTATTGAGCTACTGAGCTGCTGAACTTCTGCTTAAAATTCATCCCCAATTTGTCTTTGTTGTTGTTGTAATGAATTCTTCGAATTTTCTAGAGCTTCTGCTGCTGTTGCCACGCGCGTGTGTATGTACGTAAACGTTTGGTAAACGTTTCGTTTAATAACATAATGCATTTCATCATTCATATGTATGTATGTACATATGTATATTATATTGACTTTATTTAAGTTATATCAATGTTACTCTTATTTTATATATATGTAAATATATACAGTATGTACATGTGTACATACATACATATGTATGTATATTGCAAGCAACGCATACATACACACGCACACGCATACGCTCTGCTAACTGCGCAGTTTACTCAGCGACTTCGCTGCGCCAATATGTGCGTGTTATGAGAAACTAAATGCTTAATAACTTTTTTTGTAGATCGACTTTCTTAATCAAACTTGCGCAGCGTAATTATATCATTCATATGCGTGTATGTGCAAAAGCACAAGTCTCTAGTATTTGAAATAAGTGTTTTGAAAATTTGGGCGAAGGGGGCGTGGCATCCAAAATTTAACAAAAATCAAAATCAATAAAGATGTAGAAGATATAATTTTAAAACTGAAAATCGATTTCGTTTTTAATCGATAAAAAAAGAACGAGAAGAGTTATCGAATTTCCAAAACAAACTTGACCTGCGCGTGATATACACGAATCTATAAAAAAAGTTCAAGTCTCTAGCTATTATAGGTTCTGAGATCCACGCGTTCAAACATACGGACAGACGGACAGACGGACGGACGGACAGACGGACAGACGGACAGACAGACAGAGGGACAGGGCTCAATCGACTCGGCTTGTCGTCCTGATCAAGAATATATATACTTTATGGGGTCTGCCACGCCTCCTTCTGCCTGTTACATACATTTGGGCTTCAACAAAACCATTATACCCTGATTACCCATTTTTAATGGGTTCAGGGTATAAAAAGAGAAAATGCAAGAGAAAGAGCAAGAGAGAAAAAGAACAGAAAGAAGAAAAGACAGAAGACGAAGAAGACGAAAAAAAAAGGAAGGGAGAAAGAGGAAGAAGAAAAAGAAGACGAAAGAGAAGATGAATTAAAAGAAGAAGAAGAATAAAAAGAAGATGAAGGAGAAGAAGAGGATACAGGGGAAACGGGAAAGGAAAAGGAAAAGGAAAAGAAAAAGGAAGAAGAATAAGGAAAATATGAGGAGAAAGATGAAGAAATGGAAGATGAAAAGGAAGAGGAATAAGAAGCGAAAAAAGAAGAGGAAGAAGGAGAAGCAGAATGAGAAAACGAAGAAGAAGAGGAAGAAGAAGAGAGAGGACAAAAAGAAGAAAAAAATGACGAAGACGAAGAAAAAAAAGAAGAGAACAAGGAAGAGGAAGAAAAAGAAGATGAAGACGAAGAAAAAAACGAGAAATAAGAAAAGAAATAAAATGTGGAAGAAAAAGAAGGGGGAAAAGAGGAAGAAGAAGAAGAAGAAGACGAAGAGGTAGAGAAATATGTAGAAGTGTGAGAAGAAGAAGAAGAGGAAGAACAAAAAGAAGAAAAAGAAGAAGAAAAAAAGAAAAAAGAAGAGGAAGAGAAAGATGAAAAGGAAGAGGAATATGAAGAAATGGAAGAAGAAAGGAAAGACGAAGAAGATAAATGCGAAGAAGTAGAAGAGGAACCAGAAGAGGAAGCAAAAGAACAAAAAGAAGAAAAAGGGGAAGAGGAAGAAAAAAGGCGTTGAAGAAACATAAGAGGAATTATAATAAGAAGAAAATGATGATGAAGAAGAAAAGGAGAAATAAGAAGAAAAAAGAAAAAGAAAAAGAAGCGATAAAAGAAGAAGAAGAAAAAGAGAAATAGGAAAAGAAATATGATAAGGAAGGAGAAGAAGAGGAACAGGAGGAAGAAGAAGAAGAAGAAGAAGAAGAAGAGAAAAAGGAAACGAAAGATGAGGAAGAGAAAATGAAGATAAACAAGTAAGGAAACTCTAGTCGGAGGTGCCCGACTAGGAAATACCCTGAACCCCGCCTATCGGCGGCTTTAAATGCACTTCAAAGTTTATATATAATTTTAAATTAAATTAAAAAATTAAAAAAAAACAAAAAAGATTAAGTAACTTGCATAAAAAAACGTTTTGACGTCAGCTTAAAGAATCGAACACGAGACTTTATGTCGGCGATCATCGTTTCTATCAACACAGCCGTTGCAATACATAAGAGTGAGATAGCGAATTCCTAAGTACAGTTATTGAGCTACTGAGCTGCTGCTACTGAGCTGCTGAACTTCTGCTTAAAATTCATCCCCAATTTGTCTTTGTTGTTGTTGTTATGAATTCTTCGAATTTTCTAGAGCTTCTGCTGCTGTTGCCATGCGCGTGTGTATGTACGTAAACGTTTGGTAAACGTTTCGTTTAATAACATAATGCATTTCGTCTATTCATATGTATGTATGTATGTACATACATATGTATATTATATTGACTTTATTTAAGTTATATCAATGTTACTCTTATTTTATATATATATGTAAATATATACAGTATGTACATGTGTACATACATACATATGTATGTATATTGCAAGCAACGCATACATACACACGCACACGCATACGCTCTGCTAACTGCGCAGTTTACTCAGCGACTTCGCTGCGCCAATATGTGCGTGTTATGGAAAATTAAATGTTTAATAACTTTTTTTGTAGATCGACTTTCTTAATCAAACTTGCGCAGCGTAATTATATCATTCATATGCGTGTATGTGCAAAAGCACAAGTCTGTAGTATTTGAAATAAGTGGTTTGAAAATTTGTAGAAGATGTAGAAGATATAATTTTAAAACTGAAAATCGATTTCGTTTTTAATCGATAAAAAAAGAACGAGAAGAGTCATCGAATTTCTAAAACAAACTCGACCTGCGCGTGATATACACGAATCTATAAAAAAAAAGTTCAAGTCTCTAGCTATTATAGGTTCTGAGATCCACGCGTTCAAACATACGGACAGACGGACAGACGGACAGACGGACAGACAGACAGACGGACAGGGCTCAATCGACTCGGCTTGTCGTCCTGATCAAGAATATATATACTTTATGGGGTCTGCCACGCCTCCTTCTGCCTGTTACATACATTTGGGCTGCAACAAAACCATTATACCCTGATTACCCATTTTTAATGGGTTCAGGGTATAAAAAGTAGAAGAAGCAGAAAAAAAAGAAAAATGGAGAAGAAAGATGAAGAGAAGAAATAACAAGAAGAAGAAAAAAACATGATAAAAATAAAGAAAGAGAAAGAACAAGAGATGAAAAAAGAAAAAGAGAAAGGAGAAGAGGAATAAAAAGAGGAAGAAGAGGAAGAGCAAAAAGAGAGGAAATAAGAAGAAGAAGAAGAGGACAAAGAAGAAGATGAAGAAATGGAAGAAGAACAAGAAGGAGTAGAGAACGAGAAGGAAGGAGAACCAAAAGAAAGTGAAGCAAAAGAAGAGAAAGAAGAAGAAGAAGAAGAAAAGGAAGAGGAAGAGAAGAAAGAAGAAGAAGAAGAAAAATAAGATGAGAAAGAAGAGAAAGGGAAAGAACAAGAGATGAAAGAAGAAAAAGAGTAAGCAGATGAAGAAGAGGAAAAACAAAAAGAGAAGAAATAAGAAGAGGAAAAAGGAGAAGATGAAGAAATGGCAGAAGAAGAAGAGAAAGAGAAGGAAGTAGAACGAAAAAAAGTGAAGAAAAAAAAAAGAAATAAGAAAAAGAAGAAGAGAAAGAGGAAGAGAAGAAAGAAGAAGAAGACGACAAAGAAGAAGAAGAGAAAGAAAAAAATATGAAGAAGGAGAAAAAGGAAAAAAAGAAGATGAAGAAGAAGCAAAAGAGATGAAAAAAAAAGAGAAAGAACAAGAAAGAAGAAGAAGAGAAAGAAGACGAAGAGGACGAAAAAGCGGAATGGAGAAAGAGGAAGAGCAAGAAGAAGATGAAGAAGAAGACGAAAAAGAAGATGAAGAAGAAGAAGAGAAAAAAGAAGATGAAGAAGAAGAGGATATACGGGAAATGGAAAAGGAAAAGGAAGAAGAATAAGGAGAATAAGAGGAAAAATATGAAGAAACGGAAGATGAATATGAAGAGGAATAAGAAGCGAAAGAAGAAGGAGAAGCATAAGAAGAAGACGAAGAAGAAGAGGAGGAGAAAGATGAAGAGAAGAAAAAACAATTAGAAGAAAAAAAGATAAAAAGAATTGAAAGAGAAAGAAGAAGAGATGAAAGTAGAAAAAGAGAAAGAAGAAGATGAAGAAGAGGAAGAACAAAAAGAGAAGAAATAAAAAGAGGACAAAGAAGATGAAGAAATGGAAGAAGAAGAAGAAAACGAGAAGGAAGAAGAAGAAGAAGACAAAGAGAAGAAAGAAGAAGAAGAGGACAAAGAGGAAGATGAAAAAACAGGAAGAAAAATAAGAAGAAAAAAAATATGAAGCAGGAGAAAAAGGAAAAAAAGAAGACGAAGAAGAGGCAAAAGAGATGAAAATGAAGAGAAAGAGCAAGAAAAGAGCAAAAAAGAAGAAGAATAGAAAGAAAACGAAGAAGACGAAAAAAAGGAATGGAGAAAGAGGAAGAGCAAGAAGAAGATGAAGAAGAAGACGAAAAAGAAGATGAAGAAGAAGAAGAGAAAAAAGAAGATGAAGAAGAAGAGGATATACGGGAAAATTAAGAGAAAGAAAAATAAGGAGAATAAGTGGAAAAAGATGAAGAAAGAATAGGAAGAATAGGATGAAGAAAAATAGAAGAAGATGAATAGGAATAGGAATAAGAAGCGAAAGAAGAAGAGGAAGAAGGAGAAACAGACGAAGACAAAGAAGAAGACGAAAAAAAGGAAGGGAGAAAGAGGTAGAAAAAGAGAAAGAAGAAGACGAAGAAGAAGACAAAGAAGAAGAAAAAAAGGAAGATGAGGAAGAGAAAAAGAAGATGCATAAGTAGAAGAAGCAGAAAAAGAAGATGAAGAAAAAAAGGAGGAGAAAGATGAAGAGAAGAAGGAAGAAGAAAAAAAAGATGAGAAATAAGACAAAGAGAAAGAACAAGAGGAGAAAGCCGAAAAATAGAAAGAATAAGAGAAAGAAGAAGAAGAAGACAAAGAAGAAGAAGAAGAAAAGGAAGATGAGGAAGAGAAAAAGAAGATGAAGAAACAGAAAAAGAAGATGAAGAAAAAAAGGAGGAGAAAGATGAAGAAAAGAAAGAACAAGAGATGAAAAAATAAAAAGAGAAAGAAGAAGAGAAAAGAGATGAGAAAGAAGAAGAAGAAGAGGACAAAGAAGAAGATGAAGAAAAGGAAAAAGAAGAAAAAGAATATGAAGAAGGAGAAGAAGAAGAAGAAGCGAAAGACAAGGAAGAAGATGCAAAAGAAAGCGAAGATGAGAAAGTTGAAGAAGATGAAGAAGAGGAAGAGGAAGAGAAGAAGTAAGAAGTAGAAGAGGATACAGACGAAGATGAAGAAATGGAAGCAGAAGAAGAAGAAAAAAATATGAAGAGTGTAGAAAAAGGAAAAAAGGAGATGAAGAAGAAGCAAAGGAGATGAAAAAGAAGAGAAAGAGAGAGAAGAAGAAGAAGAAAATGAAGACGAAGACGAAGAAAAAGAAGAAGAAAAAGAAAATGAAAACGAAGAAAAAGAAGAAGAATAAGAAGGTAAAGACGAAGAAAAAAAGGAAGAGAAGAAATAAGAACAGAAAGAAGATGAGGAAGAAGAAGAAGAAGAAGAGGAAGAGGAGGAAGAAGAAGAAGAGGGTGAGGAAGAGGAATATGAAGAAAAGGAAGAAGAAGAAGAAGAGGAAGAAAAAAAGATGAAGACGAAGAAAAAGAAGAAGAGAAGAGAAATGAGAAAAGAAATAAGGTGGAGAAAAAGAGGAACAGGAGGAAGAAGAACAAGTAAGGAAACTCTAGTCGGAGGTGCTCGCCTAGGAAATACCCTGAACCCCGCCTATCGGCGGCTTTAAATGCACTTCAAAGTTTGTATACAATTTTAAATTAAATTAAAAAATTAAAAAAAAAAATTAAGTAACTTGCATAAAAAAAGTTTTGACGTCAGCTTAGAGAATCGAACCCGAAACTTTATGTCGGCGATCATCGCTTCTATCAACACAGCCATTACATTTCATAAGAGTGAGAGAGCGAATTCCTAAGTAAAGTTATTGAGCTACTGAGCTACTGCTACTGAGCTGCTGAATTTCTACTTAAAATTCATCCCCAATTTGTCTTTGTTGTTGTTATGAATTCTTCGAATTTTCTAGATGCTTCTGCTGCTGTGGCCACGCGTGTGTGTACGTAAACGTTTGGTAAACGTTTCGTTTAATAAGATAATAGATTTGATCTATATATACATACATATGTATATTATATCAATGTTATTTTTATTTTATATATATGTAAATATATACAGTATGTACCTACATACATATGTACATATATATTGCAAGCAACGCATACATACACCAGCACACGCATACGCTCTGCTAACTGTGCAGTTTACTCAGCGACTGCGCTGCGCCAATATGTGCGTGGTATGGAAAATTAAATGTTTAATAACTTTTTTTGTAGATCGACTTTCTAAATCAAACTTGCACAACGTAATTATATA
>JAWNOX010000006.1:0-13054 GCA_035045555.1 Drosophila fulvimacula | reverse complement strand
AGGGGTGTTGTGTTGAAACAGTATGCGAAATATTGTATCCAAACATCCCAATCGGTTTTGTCTGCAGATATATATGAACGAACATATTCATTGAATGTCCTATGACCCTGTTCTATTGTACCTAAGGTTTCATGATGATTTGCAGTAGACGTTATGATGTCTATCTTTAAATATTTTCACAAGTCAGTTTTTACTGAATTCTTATATTCTGTTCCAATGTCCGTAATGAACAGGTTCATAGGACCGTACTTGAGAATAAATTTTTCAAATATAGCCTTGAAAACGGTTGTTGCGCTTTTATTTGGAATTGAAATGGGTACTAAATACTTAGTTAAATCGCATATTAGCGTAACTGCATATTCATTACCATTCTCTGAGCGTGGTAGTGGACCTATAGTATCTGTTATCACTCTTTCAAATGCTATAGATGGTATTTCAGTTATAATCATTGGGGTCTTTATATGAGCTGTTATTTTTCAGGACTTTTCTATGTATGTCTTTTAAATAGGATATTGTAATACTTGATAATGCATCTGCTACGAAGTTGTCTTTTCCCTTGAGATACTCCACTGGGAAATCGTATTCTTCAAGTTCTAGTCTCATTATAGTTAGTTTTGAACTTGGATTTGTCATTGAAAACAAATAGGTTAATGGTCTGTGATCTGTTTTTACTGTGAAATGTTTTCCATATATGTATGGTCTGAAATATGTAATTGCCCAGTGGATAGCTGCTAACTTTTGTTCTGTAGTTGATTTGTTGTTTTCACCTTTAGTGAATGAGCGTGACGCATATGCAACTGGGAGTTGTTTATCTCCATAGTTCTGTGTTAGGACAGCTCCACAAGCGTTTTTACTTTCATCAGTAATTATGCAAAACTATTTATCGAAATCAGGATATTTCAATAATGTGGGTTTACTTAAAGCCTTTTTTAAATACTCTGCTACATGATTGCTAGGTTTGTAGTGGATTTCGCTTTATGTTAGTCAACATACCACCTTTGTATTTTCGCGTAAGGGTTTCTATCAGACACCGCTAACGATAGGAGCATGTGGTCAGTGTAGATATTAAAGTCTCTTGTACCATATATAATTATGAAGCTTTCCTAGTGCCCAAACGATTCCTAACAATTCTTTCTCATTTGTGGCGTAGTGAGACTCGTTTTCTGGTCTTTTTCGGTTTCGGAAAGGATTATCACGTCTTCGTAGACAAAGTAAGTTTTGCCAATCACGCAGCACGTCAAATATTGGTATTTGGAATATTCTTCCCGCATTCTTTAATCCGAATGGTTCATTCATGATTTTCATACTTTCCAGCATTAAGGAGCAAGCTGTCTTCCCCCGATGCAGTTAGGCAAAATAAATTTGATGGCAGCCGGACTTTAGATCTAATATTGTAAAGTACTTGGTCTTACCCAAGTTTGATAGTATCATGGAAATATAGCTTTGAATAGAGAGGTTTATCGCCTTACGGATCGTACGGATCGTAGCCACAACAGAAGTATTTAACGGCAACGCCTCGTTGAGTCGTAAATGCTTTTGATTAATTATGGTAAATTCAGCTTTAACGGCGTCCGGTGCGACAATGTCATTCACGTTAGTGAAATTGACGTTGTCACAATAATAGTGCAGTAGCTTCGCAGATACAGATCCGTAATTGATTGATCCATTCTTGGTTTCTATGGTTGCTCCTACTTGCGTTAGCTATAATACTGCCATACGGTACTAAGCAATCTAACAATTTTCATTTTGTGTAGGGATCTTAAACTTGGTCATAGCAGATCCCGTATACATTAAAAATGGATAATCAGGGCATAATTATTTTGTTGCAGCCCAAATGTATGTAACAGGCAGCAGGCGTGACAGACCCCATAAAGTATGTATATTCTTGATCAGGAAGACAAGCCGAGTGAAATGAGCCATTTCCGTCTGTCCATCTATCTGTCTATTTGTCCGTATGTGTGAACGCGTGGATTTCACAACCTAGAGACTTGAATTTGTAGATTTGTTTTTTTTCGATAACTCTTCTCGTTTATTTTTTTATCAATTAAAAACGAAAATCGATTTTCAGTTTTAAAACTATATCTTTATAGTTAGAGACTCCAAATCTTGTATTTAGTTTAATGGGACCTTTATACAATTTTGATTGGATGCCACGCCCCTTTCCAAATTACGTATTTCAAATACTAGAGACTTGTGCTTTTGAACACATATGAATGATATAATTCCGGTGCGCAAGTTTGATTACGAAAGTCGGCCCACAAAAATGCACATGCACATTTGGCCCAGCGCAATCGCTGATTAAACTGCGCAGTTAGTGTTCACATTTTGCCGTGAAAGCGCGTCTTCTACATAATTACTAAGTTTGTAGGGGACTTTTGCATTATGTTCATCAATATACCACCTTTTTATTTTCGCGTAAGGGTTTCTATCTGACACTGCAAACGATATGAGCTTGTGGTCAGTGTAGATATTAAAGTCTCTTGTAGCATATAGGTAAATATGCAGCTTTTCTAGTGTCTAAACGATTCCTAACAATTCTTCCTCATTTGTGGCGTAGTCAGACTCGTTTTCTTTCAGCGATCTCGAAATCATTATGATGTGTCTGTTGTTTTGCGACAATACAGTAATCTTGGTAATCTTCCAAATACTAGTTCGTATGGACAATAGTCGTGTGTTACCGAGGGTGTTGTGTTGAAACAGTAAGTGAAATATTGTATCCAAACATCCCAATCGGTTTTGTCTGCAGATATATATGAACGAACATATTCATTGAATGTCCTATGACCTTGTTCTATTGTACCTAAGGTTTCATGATGATTTGCAGTAGACGTTGTGAGTGTTGCTCAATCTAAGAACAACATTCAGTCACCGTCTCCTACACCGTCTCCTACTCCTATATTACCCCATTTATCTGTTGTGTCTCCTCGAAAGCAAGTTTTCTTATTTATATATAAAGAAATTTACAACATTCGTGAGTCAAATTATAAAATTACAAAATTAAAATTATAAACAGAAACAGGGAAAAGAAAAAGACTAATACTAACAATATATAACAATGATATCACCAACCCGATGGGGGTGTTTTATTTGCCGGTCCGACGAGCTATGCCCCAAATCACAGGCAGATATGGTTAGTGATATCATTGAAACTAAGCAAGATAGAAGAAGTAAAAAAAAGGTTATAAAAATATAAGAAAAAATAAAAATCTTAAAAAGTAAAATACGATAAGAGAAATCACTACACAAGTAAGGAGAATTGCATAGGTGCATTCTCACAACTGTGGTGTGTGTGTGATTTCTCTGAAATATGCTAAAAGAGAAGATTTTATTAAGGAAAGAGAGAGTTCAGAACTAAATACATGAAAATAAGTATTGTACTTAGTACATAGAACACGAAACGCACTGTATAAGGAATAGTTACAGTTACATATAGGTAAATAAAGAGGACAGAAGTGACGAGAAGCACGGGAAGGAACTAGGAAGTTGACTTGAAATAGAAGAGAAGGCGAATCAATACTACCGTTAATCAACTTATGTAGAAAAGTAATACCGAAGACTATTCTACGATTGATTAACGAAGATCCAAAAGAAGAAGCCTACTACGATAAGACGGTAGACGAAGGTTACCATCCCAGTTTATATTGCGCAAGGCAAAAAGGAGAAATTGCTTCTGAACCGATGCAATACGGTCCTGATACAATTTCTGCTGTGGCGACCATATAATAGAACAATATTCTAAAATAGGACGTACCAGCGAGACAAAAAGAAGTTTAGTGACAAACGGATCATTAAACTCTTTAGATCATCGTTTAATAAAACCAAGTACACTTTTGGCTTCATTAAGGATGTTTAGAATATGGGTATTGAATCTAAGTTTACAGTCAAAGAGCACACCGAGATCTTTGATTGTAAAAATACGTTGCAAGGACACATTGTTGATTGTGTAATCAGCAAAAAATGGAGTGGTACGACAGAAAGTCATTGTCATACACTTAGAACAATTTAGATGCAACTGATTAGCTTTACACCAATTTTGAAAGGATATTAGATCATCCTGTAGGCGTAGATGATCTATTGAGTTCTTGTATGAGAGACAGAGTTTTACATCATCTGCATACATAAATATCCTAGAGTAAGAAATACAGCAGGTCATTTATAAATAGGGAGAAAAGTAGAGGGCCCAAGTGACTACCCTGAGGAACACCCGAAGAGACAAATATGACCTTCGAAATAGATGTTCTCAACAGAACTCTTTGGGTCAAGCTTTTGAAGCAATAGGTCATGCTGAACAGAGTCAAATGCCTTACTGAAATCAGTGTATATAACATCTGTTTGCATTTTCTTTAAAAAGCTTTCATTGACTAGGGATGAAAATTCTAATAAGTTCGTAGAGGTTGATCGATTCTGAACAAAACCATGCTGCGATGGTGAAATAATGGATTTACAAAAGTGCTGTAAATTAGAAGTTATAATTTTTTAAAATAACTTCGGAATAGCAGAAAGCTTGGCAATGCCTCTGTAATTTGAAATATCAGCTCTTCCTCCTTTTTTATACAGAGGAATAATAAATGATTCTTTCCAAATTGAAGGAAATACCGAGGTATCATGAGACAAATCAAACAGTTTTAAAAAAGGTGACCACTAAGAAGCACTGCATTCTTTAATCACACAACTAGGAATTCCATCCGCCCCCGGAAATAACGACGATTTCAACGTACGCATAGCGGATAAAAGAGAGACAGGAGAAATATTAGAAACCATAATAGCATTTCCATTAATTTCAGAATTTAAAATTGGAAAAGAATTGGTTTCAGAAATGGCAGTTGAATAAGTGGATTGGAAGAACTTTGCAAATAGATCTGAGGTATCTTGATCATTGCAAGTACTGTCACAACCTAGGAAAAACGAGGATGGAAACCCAGAAGATTTACGCTTCAAATTTACAAATGAATAAAATCTTTTGGGATCACGAGCAAACTGCCTTTTACAGCGTATAAGGTAATTCTCATAACAACGAGAGTTTAAAATATTGAAATTGGCCTTAGCTAAGGAGTATTTAGACCAATCAACGATCGAATCCGACTTTTTGAACTTTTTAAAACATATAGATTTAAAATTTTTTAGAGTTGAAAGAGTCGAAGTGAACCAGGGAGGTTTATTAGAAAGAGATTTGGGAAGACACTTAGGAACGCACTTGTCTAGAATAGCATTTAAAGTATTGTAGAATGTTGAAACTGCTAAGTTTACATCAACTGCCTCATATAAAGGAGCCCAATCTGTTGCATTATTGAGATCATTAAGCAAAACAAAATTACATTTATTAAACAACGCCGCTTTTTAGATGACGAGGGCGTAAGAATTGGTGGAGAGTAAATAGGTATTAAAACCTCTAGTGTTGGATGATATAAATCCTCAGGTATACAAAAGGGGGATGATCTTAAAACATTAATGCTGGCGTCATCATTAGTAAAAACAAGATCAAGAGAACGATTTAAATGATTAGAAATTGAGTTCATCTGATACATAGAAAGATTAAACAATTCATCAAAAAAATAATGATCAATTGTTGGAATAAGATAATTCGAATTAGGAAATGAGGCCCAAGAAGTGTTAGGTATATTAAAATCACCCAACACTAGAAATAAGTCATTATCTTGAACATATTCATACATTTCTTTAATACAAGATATATGATGACTATAAACTTGTAAATCGGAAGAGGGAGGAATATATGAACAAGTAACGTATAGGGAACAAGACTGAAAAGTTATTTTAACCCCAAAAATCTCAACATTGTGAATTGATGAGAATGTAAAAGATTCAGAGAGGAAATGGGATTTAACAGCTATTAAAACACCACCCTCTCTACGAGACGCGCGATCAAGTCTATAAATAGTGAAACTATTACACATTTTGGCTTAACCACGTTTCAGTGAGGGCTATAAGTTCAGATTGGACACTACAGCTATGCGGAAATAGATTTTTTAATTTAGAATTAAGTCCTCGAACATTTTGATAAATAATAAATAGCTGCGGAAAAGATGGAAAGAAACTTCGTTTTTTGATACAGCCTCAGATGAAGGTTGAACCGAAACGGGATTCAAAGACACTGGAGAAATTCTATTCCGAGTCTTAGGTTTGAATTCATGACAACAACATGAGGTGGCCATAAGTTTGGATCACATATTGTATCGAAAAATTCAATTGGGACATTGATTTTAAACGAAGCAATTTCACGAGGAGTCGCAAAATTAAACTTCGTTATAAATACTTTAGATGAAATTTTACTTTCAATAAAAGCAGACACAGCCTCAAATGTCGTATCTGATGAAAGCCTAGATAAGAAAACTTGCTTTCGAGGAGACACAACAGATAAATGGGGTAATATAGGAGTAGGAGACGGTGTAGGAGACGGTGACTGAATGTTGTTCTTAGCTTGAGCAACACTCGGAGAAGCTTTACCTTTTTTATTAGTGGCCTTTTGAATGTCTGTGCTGACACTAGACCCAGATATTACAACAGAATCATCAGGTATTGGAATTGATAATTCTTGACAAGGGGTTGATAAGGTAGGAGATGATAATTGAATGGAGGGAGGAACTAGCAGTGATGGAGTAATCACTGTATTCAGCGGAGAATCAAACTTATACTGATACAAAATATCTTCTCCAGCTTTTAGTTCCTCTTCTAGCTGTTTTGAAAATTTGCTCAGATTTGAATACTGAACCCGCACAGAATTATACATCTTGGAAAAACTTAATTGTTTTTCCAAACAATCCGGGCAAGACCAGCGTAATCCACCACACCCACTTTTGGGAGCAGCCATGACTCTATCACAGTCACGCCCCGAGATGCCAGCACATTTAATGTACATTAGATTCTCGCACAACCAGCACCCAACAAATTGTATTTGTGCAGAATCAGTGATATGCTGAAGTGTACATGATTTCTTACAGCAAATCATATTGGCAAGTAGGGGAGATAATCAAAACAAAAATACAAACGGATTTAGATAGAAAAAAATAAAAGATAAAAGACGAAGAGTTGATTAACTGTGATTGAGAGAAACAAAAATCACAAGCAACAACACTCAGCTACTACAAAGATCAAAAGAATAATTAGTAGATGAAGAAACAGAAAATAGAACGGGAGAGAGCTGCACTACAAACGCAATAAATTTCGCAGGAAACAAAACGCTAAGCTAAGCATGAGCGATGCGACAGCGAACACACACACTAACCCGTGTAAAAAGCTGAGCGTGAAAAAGCGACAGCGAACACACACAGTAACGCGTTTTAAAAAAAGAACAGAAAAGCAAATAAGAACAACGAAAGAATAGAAATACTAAAACGAAAATTGCAATTTAGATATACACCGACGCTCACAAAACTTTGAAAATAAAACAAAAAACACAATGTTTAGAAGCACAAATCACGGCAGTATCAAACCAAACATGCAATAATCACCAATATACAAAAAATGTGTAAATATACACCAAATTAAAGAACAGAAATAATCAAAAGTACGGAGCGCAAACAAAAACACGTCTTACTCTCACAAACTCAGAACTCTCTCTTTGGCTTTCATCAGATACATGTGAGGCTGTGTCTGCTTTTATTGAAAGTAAAATTTCATCTAAAGTATTTATAACGAAGTTTAATTTTGCGACTCCTCGTGAAATTGCTTCGTTTAAAATCAATGTCCCAATTGAATTTTTCGATACAATATGTGATCCAAACTTATGGCCACCTCATGTTGTTGTCATGAATTCAAACCTAAGACTCGGAATAGAATTTCTCCAGTGTCTTTGAATCCCGTTTCGGTTCAACCTTCATCTGAGGCTGTATCAAAAAACTAAGTTTCTTTCCATCTTTTCCGCAGCTATTTATTATTTATCAAAATGTTCGAGGACTTAATTCTAAATTAAAAAATCTATTTTTGCATAGCTGTAGTGTCCAATCTGAACTTATGCCCTCACTGAAACGTGGTTAAGCCAAAATGTGTAATAGTTTCACTATTTATATACTTGATCGCGCGTCTCGTAGAGAGGGTGGTGTTTTAATAGCTGTTAAATCCCATTTCCTCTCTGAATCTTTTACATTCTCATCAATTCACAATGTTGAGATTATTGGGGTTAAAATAACTTTTCAGTCTTGTTCCCTATACGTTACTTGTTCATATATTCCTCCCTCTTCCGATTTACAAGTTTATAGTCATCATATATCTTGTATTAAAGAAATGTATGAATATTTTCAAGATAATGACTTATTTCTTGTGTTGGGTGATTTTAATATACCTAACACTTCTTGGGCCTCATTTCCTAATTCGAATTATCTTATTCCAACAATTGATCATTATTTTTTTGATGAATTGTTTAATCTTTCTATGTATCAGATGAACTCAATTTCTAATCATTTAAATCGTTCTCTTGATCTTGTTTTTACTAATGATGACGCCAGCATTAATGTTTTAAGATCATCCCCCTTTTGTATACCTGAGGATTTATATCATCCAACACTAGAGGTTTTAATAACTATTTACTGTCCACCAATTCTTACTTAATGATCTCATTAATGCAACAGATTGGGCTCCTTTATATGAGGCAGTTGGTGTAAACTTAGTAGTTTCAACATTCTACAATACTTTAATGCTATTCTAGACAAGTGTGTTCCTATGTGTCTTCCCAAATCTCTTTCTAATAAACCTCCCTGGTTCACTTCGACTCTTTCAACTCTAAAAAATTTTAAATCTAAATGTTTTAAAAAGTTCAAAATCGGGGTCGATCGTTGATTGGTCTAAATACTCCTTAGCTAAGGCCAATTTCAATATTTTAAACTCCTGTTTGGTATGAGTTGTTGTTGTTCCTTATTCATTTGTAAATTTAAAGCGTAAATCTTCTTCTTGCGTAAAGCTAATCAGTTGTATCTAAATTGTTCTAAGTGTATGACAATGACTTTCTGTCGTACCACTCCATTTTTTGCTGATTACACAATCAACAATGTGTCCTTGCAACGTATTTTTACAATCAAAGATCTCGGTGTGCTCTTTGACTGTAAACTTAGATTCAATACCCATATTCTAAACATCCTTAATGAAGCCAAAAGTGTACTTGGTTTTATTAAACGATGATCTAAAGAGTTTAATGATCCGTTTGTCACTAAACTTCTTTTTGTCTCGATGGTACGTCCTATTTTAGAATATTGTTCTATTATATGGTCGCCACAGCAGAAATTGTATCAGGACCGTATTGCATCGGTTCAGAAGCAATTTCTCCTTTTTGCCTTGCGCAATATAAACTGGGATGGTAACCTTCGTCTACCGTCTTATCGTAGTAGGCTTCTTCTTTTGGATCTTCCATCGTTAATCAATCGTAGAATAGTCTTGGGTATTACTTTTCTACATAAGTTGATTAACGGTAGTATTGATTCGCCTTCTCTTCTATTTCAAGTCAACTTCCTAGTTCCTTCACGTGCTTCTCGTCACTTCTGTCCTCTTTATTTACCTATATGTAACTGTAACTATTCCTTGTACAGTGCGTTTCGTGTTCTATGTACTAAGTACAATACTTATTTTCATGTATTTAGTTCTGAACTCTCTCTTTCCTTAATAAAATATTCTCTTTTAGCATATTTCAGAGAAATCACACACACACCACAGTTGTGAGAATGCACCTATGTATGCAATTGTCCTTACTTGTGTAGTGATTTCTCTTATCGCTTTTACTTTTTAAGATTTTTATTTTTTCTTATATTTTTATAACCTTTTTTTAACTTCTTCTATCTTGCTTAGTTTCAATGATATAACTAACCATATCTGCCTGTGATTTGGGGCATAGCTCATCGGTCCGGCAAATAAAACACCCCCATCGGTGGTCCATGTTAGTATTAGCCTTTTTCTTTTACCTGTTTCTGTTTATAATATTAATTTTGTAAAAATTTACATTTGACTTACGAATGTTGTCAATTTCTTTATACAAATAAATGTCTATCTTCAAATATTTGCACAAGTCAGTTTTTACTGAATTCTTATATTCTGTTCCAATGTCCGTAATGAACAGGTTCATAGGACCGTACTTGAGAATAAAATTTTAAAATATTGCCTTGAAAACGGTTGTTGCGCTTTTATTTGGAATTGAATGGTTACTAAATACTTAGTTAAATCGCATATTAGCGTAACTGCATATTCATTACCATTCTCTGAGCGTGGTAGTGGACCTATAGTATCTTCTATCACTCTTTCAAAATCTATAGATGGTATTTCAGTTATAATCATTGGGGTCATTATATAATCTGTTATTTTTCAGGACTTTTCTATGTATGTCTTTTAAATAGGATATTGTAATACTTGATAATGCATCTGCTACGAAGTTGTCTTTTCCCTTGAGATACTCCACTGGGAAATCGTATTCTTCTAGTTCTAGTCTCATTCTAGTTAGTTTTGAACTTGGATTTGTCATTGAAAACAAATAGGTTATATATTTATAGTCTGAAATATGTAATTGCCCAGTGGATAGCTGCTTTTGTTCTGTAGTTGATTTGTTTTTGTTGTTGTTTTGACGCATATGCAATTGGGAGTTGTTTATCTCCATAGTTTTGTTGTTGTTTTGACGCATATGCAATTGGGAGTTTTTTATCTCCATAGTTCTGTGTTAGGACAGCTCCACAAAGCGTTTTTACTTTCATCAGTAATTATGCAAAACTATTTATTTATTTATATTTCAATAATGTGGGTTTACTTAAACCCTTTTTTAAATACTCTGCTACATGATTGCTAGGTTTGTAGTGGACTTTCGCTTTATGTTCGTCAATATACCACCTTTTTATTTTCGCGTAAGGGTTTCTATCAGACACCGCTAACGATAGGAGCTTGTGGTCAGTGTAGATATTAAAGTCTCTTGTAGCATATAGGTAAATATGCAGCTTTACTAGCTTACTAGTGCCCAAACGATTCCTAACAATTCTTCCTCATTTGGGGCGTAGTCAGACTCGTTTTCTTTCAGCGATCTCGAAATCATTATGATGTCTCTGTTGTTTTGCGACAATACAGTAATCTTGGTAATCTTCCAAATATTAGTTCGTATGGACAATAGTCGTGTGTTACCGAGGGTGTTGTGTTGAAACAGTATGTGAAATATTGTATCCAAACATCCCAATCGGTTTTGTCCTACGACCTTGTTCTATTGTACCTAAGGTTTCATGATGATTTGCAGTAGACGTTGTGAGTGTTGCTCAATCTAAGAACAACATTCAGTCACCGTCTCCTACTCCTATATTACCCCATTTATCTGTTGTGTCTCCTCGAAAGCAAGTTTTCTTATCTAGGCTTTCATCAGATACGACATGTGAGGCTGTGTCTGCTTTTATAGAAAGTAAAATTTCATCTAAAGTATTTATAACGAAGTTTAATTTTGCGACTCCTCGTGAAATTGCTTCGTTTAAAATCAATGTCCCAATTGAATTTTTCGATACAATATGTGATCCAAACTTATGGCCACCTCATGTTGTTGTCATGAATTCAAACCTAAGACTCGGAATAGAATTTCTCCAGTGTCTTTAAATCCCGTTTCGGTGGTGAGGCTGTATCAAAAAACTAAGTTTCTTTCCATCCTTTCCGCAGCTATTTATTATTTATCAAAATGTTCGAGGCCTTAATTAATTGATCGCGCGTCTCGTAGCGGGGATGGTTTTTTAATAGCACAAGTGTGTTCCTATGTGTCTTCCCAAATCTCTTTCTAATAAACCTCCCTGGTTCACTTCGACTCTTTCAACTCTAAAAAATTTTAAATCTAAATGTTTTAAAAAGTTCAAAAAGTCGGGTTCGATCGTTGATTGGTCTAAATACTCCTTAGCTAAGGCCAATTTCAATATTTTAAACTCTCGTTGTTTTGAGTTGCTGTTGTTACCTTATACGCTGTAAAAGGCAGTTTGCTTGTGATCCTAAATGATTTTATTCATTTGTAAATTTGAAGCGTAAATCTTCTGGGTTTCCATCCTCGTTTTTCCTAGGTTGTGACAGTACTTGCAATGATCAAGATACCTCAGATCTATTTGTTCCAATCCACTTATTCAACTGCCATTTCTGAAACCAATTCTTTTCCAATTTTAAATTCTGAACATAATGGAAATGCTATTATGGTTTCTAATATTTCTCCTGTCTCTCTTTTATCCGCTATGCGTACGTTGAAATCGTCGTTATTTCCGGGGGCGGATGGTATTCCTAGTTGTGTGATTAAAGAATTCAGTGCTTCTTAGTGGTCACCTTTATTAAAACTGTTTAATTTATCTCTTGATACCTCGGTATTTCCTTCAATTTGGAAAGAATCATTTATTATTCCTCTGTATAAAAAAGGAGGAAGATCTGATATTTCAAATTACAGAGGCATTGCCAAGCTTTCTGCTATTCCGAAGTTATTTGAAAAAATTATAACTTCTAATTTACAGCACTTTTGTAAATCCATTATTTCACCATCGCAGCATGGTTTTGTTCAGAATCGATCAACCTCTACGAACTTATTAGAATTTTCATCCCTAGTCAATGAAAGCTATTTAAAGAAAATGCAAACAGATGTTATATAAACTGATTTCAGTAAGGCATTTGACTCTGTTCAGCATGACCTATTGCTTCAAAAGCTTGACCAATAGGGATTTTCTCCTAAACTTCTATTTTGGATTGCTTCCTATTTAAAGGGTAGAACCCAAAGAGTTCTGTTGAGAACATCTATTTCGAAGGTCTTATTTGTCTCTTCGGGTGTTCCTCAGGGTAGTCACTTGGGCCCTCTACTTTTCTCCCTATTTATAAATGATCTTCCCAGCTGTATTTATTACTCTAGGATATTTATGTATGCAGATGATGTAAAACTCTGTCTCTCATACAAGAACTCAATAGATCATCTACGCCTACAGGATGATCTAATATCCTTTCAAAATTGGTGTAAAGCTAATCAGTTGCATCTAATATTCGCGTAACTGCATATCTCTGCATGTCTCATTCTAGTTAGTTTTGAACTTGGATTTGTCATTGAAAACAAATAGGTTATATATGTATGGTCTGAAAT
>JAWNOX010000059.1:0-27500 GCA_035045555.1 Drosophila fulvimacula | reverse complement strand
GGAGACAGACAGATATGAATAGAGAATGAGCATGACTAATGAAAGAAGACAGACAGAAATACAGATAGTTGGTAGATATAAATAAATATATAAATGAATGAATAAATGGAGAGAAACAAGAGAATATATGTATATAATGGTTATATATAGATATATACACAGAGAGAGAGAGAGAGAGAGACAGACAGAGAGACAGAGAAAGAGAGAGAGAAAGAGATCAAAGAAAGACAGGCAGAAAGAAAGAGACAGAGAGAGAGAAAGAGAGAGAACAAGGAAGACAGAAAGAGGAGGGAAAGACAGAGAGAAAGAGAGAGAAAGAAGAGAGAGAGAAAGAGAAAGAAAGAGAGAAAGACAGAAAGAAGAAAGAAGACAGAAAGAGATGAATAAGATAAATAAAAGAGAAAGAAGAAAGAAGACAAAGAAAGAGAGAAGAAAGAAGAACTAAGAGAAGAAGAAATTAAAGAGAAGAGAATCAAAGAACTAGAAAGAAGACAGAAGAATAGGACAGTAGACATTAGAAAGATTAAGAAAAAATAAGAATAGATGAAGTTATATAATAAATAATAATGTTAATAAGTATGATATATAAAGGGAGAAGTAATAAGAAAGAAATAAGGAAACAGATGCAAAAAGAGCAGACAAGATGAACTATATGGGGGAAGAAATACAGAGAAGAAGGAAGAAAGAAAACTGACAGATACAGGAAATAGATAGGGAAAACTAAAAACTATGAAGATGAATAATATAATAAGAGAAAAGACAGAAACTGAAAGACACAAGATGAACAATAGCTAGCAGAAGGCACAATGGAGAAGAGAAGCAGAAGACACAATCAAATAAATACAGGAAATAGAAGATTAGAGAAGAACAAAAGCAAGATCAAATAGATGAAAAAACATAAGACTATATGAGATACAGGAGAAGAAAGAAGAATAAGATGGAGATAGAGCAGCAAGAAGAGAGCAAAAGAAAGAAGAAGAGAAAAGAGGAAGAGAAGAGGAGAAAGAAGAAGAAGAGAAGGAGAAAATAAATAAGATAAAGGAAAAAAAAAAAAAAGAAAGAAAAAAAGATTAAAAGGAAGGAAAAAAAAAAAAAGAGAGAAAGAAGAAAAGAAGAGGAAGAAGAACAAGAGGAAGAGGAGAGGAAGAGGAAGACGAAGAGGAAGAGGAAAAGCAAGAGGAAGCGAAGAGAGAAATATGTAGAAGAGGGAGAAGAAAAAGAAGACGAAAAACAAAAAGAAGCCGAAGGAGAAGAAGAGAGGGAAGAAAAGGAAGATGAGGAAGAGAACACAGAAGATGAAGAAGCAGACAGAAGCAGAAAGAGAAGATGAAGAATAAGAGGACTGAGAAAGATAAAGAAGAAGAAAGAAAGAAGAAGGAGAAAAATAGATAAAAAGAAGAGAAAAGATACAAGAGATGAAAGAAGAAGAAGAGGGTGAAGAAAAGAAAGAAGATGAGGAAAAGAAAAAGAAAAGAAGATGGAAGAAAAGACACAAGAAGAAGAGGGAGAAAAAGATGTGAAAGAAGATATGAAAGAATAAGAGAAAAAGAAGAGAAAGAAGAAGACGAGAAAAACAAGACAAAGAAGGAAGAAAGCAAAGGAAGAAAAAGAAGATGAGGAAGAAAAGGAAGATGAAGAAGTAGAAGAATCAGAAAAATGAAGGTGAAAGAATAAGAGGAGGAGAAAGAGAAAGAGAATAGAGAAGAAGAAGGAGAAAAAGGATAAAAAAAGAGAAAAGAACAAGAGGATGAAGAATGAAGAAAGAGAGAATGAAGAAAAAGAAAGAAGAAGAATGAAAGAAAAAGAGAAAGAGAGGTAAGAGAAATAAGAATATGAAGAAAGAGGAAGAAACATGAAAGTAGAACAGGATACTGTATAAAGTAAGAAGAAAGAATATGACAAAGAAGAAGAAAAGGAAGAAGAAAAAAGAATATAAAGAGGGAGAAGAGAAGAAGAAGAAGAAAAAGAATAAGAAAGAAGAAGCAGATGTGGCAAAAGAAGAAGATGATGAAATAGTAAATAAGAAGAAGATGAATGAAGAAGAAAAGAGAGAAAGAAGAAGAAGAAAAAAAGGAAGATAGATAAGAGGAAATAAAGGAAATATACTGAAGAAGAAAGGTTATACATAGCATTAATACGATAGACATTAAAAAAGAATTGAAAATGAAGAGAATTATAGGAGAAAAGATCAAAATAAGAAAAGGAAGAAGAAGGAGGAAGATGAAGAGGGGGAAAAAAGAATATTAAAAATTGATATGAGAAGAGGAAGATGCAAGATGGGAAGAGAAAAATGAAATAATATAGAAGAGAAAGGAGAAAACAAAGCAGAAGGAGAGGAAGAACAAAAAAGAAGACGTAAAATAAAGAATGAGAGAAAGAGGAAACGAAAGATGGCTGAGGAAGAGGAAAAATTGAAAAAATATAGATGAAGAAGTAGACGAAAATGCAGAAAAAAATGGAGCCAGAAAGAATGAAGAGATGGAAAGAATGGAAAGAGAAGAAAGGAGAAGAAAAAAGGTATATAAGAGAAAGAAAGAATAAAAGAAGCAAAAATTGAAAGAAGAAATAGTTTGTAAAGAAAGATGAAAGAATAGAAAAATGAGAAAGAAACAGAAGAAGAGAGAAGAGTAAGAAGAGAGAGGAAGAGAGGAGAAGAAAAAAAGAGGAATGGCATCTGATGAAGAAGATCGAAGAACAAAAAGAGAAGGAAAATAAGAAGAAGAAAAAGAGGACAAAGATGAAGATGAAGAAAAGGAAAAAGAAGAAAAAAGAATATGAAGAAGGAAACGAAAAAGAAGAAGAAGAAGAGAACGAGAAGAAAAGAAAACGAAAAGAAAGTAAAGAAAAAGAAGAGATAGTAGAAGACGAACAAGAAAAGAAAGAAGAAAAAGAAGAGGACACAGGAGAAGAGGAAGAAGAAGAAGAGGAAGAGGAAAAGGAAGAAGAATAAGGAGAATAAGAGGAAAAAGATGACGAAACGGAAGATCAAAAGAAAGAGGAAGAACAAGCAAAAGAAAAAGAGGAAGAGGAAGAAGCAGAAGAAGAAGACGAAGAAGAATTGAAAGAAAAAGAGAGAGAAGAAAAAGAAGAAAAAGAACGCGAAGACGAAGAGGAAGAAAAAGAAAAAAAAAGAGATTAAGACGAAGAAAAAAAGAAGAGGAGAAATTAAAAGAGAAAGAAGATGAGGAAGAAGAAAAAGAAGAAGCGGAGGAAGCAGAAGAAGAGGAATAGGAAAAGGAATATGAAGAAAAGAAAGAAGATGAAAAAGAGAAAGAAGAAGAATATAAATGCGAAGGAGAAGAGGAACTAGAAGAGGAAGCAGAAGAACAAAAAGAAGAAAAAGAAGAAGAGGAAGAAAAAAGACGAAGAAGAAAAATTAGAAGAATAATAATAAGAAGAAAATGATGAAGAAGAAAAAGAGAAAAAAAAAAGAAGAAACGAAAAAGAAGAAAATGTGATAAAAGAAGACGAAGAAGAAGAAAAAGAGGAAGAAAAAGAAGATGACGAAGAAAAAGAAAAAGAAGAGAAATAAGAAAAGAAATAAGATGAGGAAAAAAAAGAAGAGAAGGAAGAAGAAGAAGAAGAAGCGGAAGAGCAAGAGAGAGGAGAGGAATAAGAAGATGAAGAACAAAAACAGAAGAAAAAATAAGAAGAGGAAGAAAACGACAAAGAAAAAGTTTAAGAAAAGAAAGAAGAAGAAAAAGAATATGAAGAAGGAGAAGAAGGAGGTGAAGAAGAAGAAGCGAAAGAGAAGGAAGAAGATGCAAAAATTAGTGAAGAACAGAGAGATGAAGAAGAAGAATAAGAAGAAGAAGAGGAAGAGAAGAAAGAAGAAGACAAAGAAGAAGGTGAAGAAAAGGAAGTAGAAGAAAAAGAAAAAAATGAAGGAGGCAAACGAAAATAAAGAGAAAGAAGATGGAAAAAAGAAAAAGAAGAAGAAGAAAAAGAAGATGAAGACGAAGAAAAAGAAGAAGAAGAGAAATAAGATGAAGAAGAAGAAGAAGAAGAAGGGGAATATGTAGAAAAGGGGGAAGAAGGAGAAGAGGATGAACAAAAAGAAAAAGAAAACGAAGAAGAAGAAGAAAAGAAGGATGAGGAAGAGAAAAAGAAGATGAAGAAGTAGAACAAGCAGAAAAAAAGATGAAGGAGAAGAGGAGGAGAAAGATAAAGAGAAGAAAAAACAAGAAGAAGAAAAATAGATAAAAAGAAGAGAAAGAGAAAGAACAAGAGATCAAAGAAGAAAAAGTGAAAGAAGAAGAGAAATAAGTTGAGAAAGAGAAGAGGAAGAGGAGGAAGAAGAACATGAGAAAGAAGAAAAGAAAGAAAAAGAGAAAGAAGAACAGGAATATGAAGATAAAGAAGAGGAAGAACAAAAAGAGAAGAAATAAGAAGAAGAAAAAGAGGACAAAGAAGAAGATGAAGAAAAGGAAAAAGAAGAAAAAGAATATGAAGAAGGAAACGAAAAAGAAGAAGAAGAAGAGAACGAGAAGAAAAGAAAACGAAAAGAAAGTAAAGAAAAAGAAGAGATAGTAGAAGACGAACAAGAAAAGAAAGAAGAAAAAGAAGAGGACACAGGAGAAGAGGAAGAAGAAGAAGAGGAAGAGGAAAAGGAAGAAGAATAAGGAGAATAAGAGGAAAAAGATGACGAAACGGAAGATGAAAAGAAAGAAGAAGAACAAGCAAAAGAAAAAGAGGAAGAAGCAGAAGAAGAAGACGAAGAAGAATTGAAAGAAAAAGAGAGAGAAGAAAAAGAAGAAAAAGAACGCGAAGACGAAGAGGAAGAAAAAGAAAAAAAAGAGATTAAGACGAAGAAAAAAAGAAGAGGAGAAATTAAAAGAGAAAGAAGATGAGGAAGAAGAAAAAGAAGAAGCGGAGGAAGCAGAAGAAGAGGAATAGGAAAAGGAATATGAAGAAAAGAAAGAAGATGAAAAAGAGAAAGAAGAAGAATATAAATGCGAAGGAGAAGAGGAACTAGAAGAGGAAGCAGAAGAACAAAAAGAAGAAAAAGAAGAAGAGGAAGAAAAAAAGACGAAGAAGAAAAATTAGAAGAATAATAATGAGAAGAAAATGATGAAGAAGAAAAAGAGAAAAAAAAAGAAGAAACGAAAAAGAAGAAAATGTGATAAAAGAAGACGAAGAAGAAGAAAAAGAGGAAGAAAAAGAAGATGACGAAGAAAAAGAAAAAGAAGAGAAATAAGAAAAGATATAAGATGAGGAAAAAAAGAAGAGAAGGAAGAAGAAGAAGAAGAAGCGGAAGAGCAAGAGAGAGGAGAGGAATAAGAAGATGAAGAACAAAAACAGAAGAAAAAATAAGAAGAAGAAGAAAACGACAAAGAAAAAGTTTAAGAAAAGAAAGAAGAAGAAAAAGAATATGAAGAAGGAGAAGAAGGAGGTGAAGAAGAAGAAGCGAAAGAGAAGGAAGAAGATGCAAAAATTAGTGAAGAACAGAGAGATGAAGAAGAAGAATAAGAAGAAGAAGAGGAAGAGAAGAAAGAAGAAGACAAAGAAGAAGGTGAAGAAAAGGAAGTAGAAGAAAAAGAAAAAAAATGAACGAGGCAAACGAAAATAAAGAGAAAGAAGATGGAAAAAAGAAAAAGAAGAAGAAGAGATAAAAAAAGAAGAAAAAGAAGATGAAGACGAAGAAAAAGAAGAAGAAGAGAAATAAGATGAAGAAGAAGAAGAAGAAGAAGGGGAATATGTAGAAAAGGGGGAAGAAGGAGAAGAGGATGAACAAAAAGAAAAAGAAAACGAAGAAGAAGAAGAAAAGAAGGATGAGGAAGAGAAAAAGAAGATGAAGAAGTAGAACAAGCAGAAAAAAAAGATGAAGGAGAAGAGGAGGAGAAAGATAAAGAGAAGAAAAAACAAGAAGAAGAAAAATAGATAAAAAGAAGAGAAAGAGAAAGAACAAGAGATCAAAGAAGAAAAAGTGAAAGAAGAAGAGAAATAAGTTGAGAAAGAGAAGAGGAAGAGGAGGAAGAAGAACATGAGAAAGAAGAAAAGAAAGAAAAAGAGAAAGAAAAACAGGAATATGAAGATAAAGAAGAGGAAGAACAAAAAGAGAAGAAATAAGAAGAAGAAGAAAAAAAGGAAGAAAAAGAGAAAGAAGAAGAGGTATAGGAAGATGAAGAACAAAAAGAGAAGTAAAAATAAGAAGAAGAGGACAAAGAAGAAGATAAAGAAAAGGAAGAAAGAAAAAGAATATGAAGAAGGAGAAGAAGAAGAAGAAGCGAAAAAAAAAGAAAGAAAATGCAAAAGAAAGTGAAAAAGACAAAGTTGAAGAAGAAGAAGACAAGGAAGAGATGAAAGAAAAGAAGAAGAAGAAGAAGAAGAAGAAGAGGACAAAGAAGAAGGTGAAGAAAAGGATGAAGAAGAAGAAGAAATAAATATGAAGAAGGAGAAAAACGAAAAAAGAAGATGAAAAAGAACCAAAAGAGGTGAAAAAGGAGAGAAAGAGCAAGAGAAAGAGCAAGAAAGAAGAAGAGAGAGAAGACGAAGAAGACGAAAAAAAGGAATGGAGAAAGAGGAAGAGCAAGAAGAAGAAGAAGAAAAAGATGGAGGAGAAGATGAATTAAAGGAAGAAGAAGAAGAAGAAGGAAAAGAAGTTTAAAAGAGAAAAAAGAAGATAAAGAACAAGAGGATATACGAGAAAAGGAAAAGGAAGAAGAATAAGGAGAATAAGAGAAAAAACATGAAGAAACGGAAGATGAATAGGAAGAGGAATAAGAAGCGAAAGAAGAAGAAGAAGAAGGAGAAGCAGAAGAAGAAGATGAAGAAGAAGAGGAAGAAGAAGAGAGAGAACAAGAAAAAGAAACAGAAGAAGAAGAAGAAAAGGAAGAGAAGAAAGAAAAGAAGAAGATGACAAAGAAAGGAAGAAGAAGAAGAAGAAGAGAAAAAAAATATGAAGAAGGAGAAAACGGAAAAAAAGAAGATGAAGAAGAAACAAAAGATATGAAAAAGAAGAGAAAGACCAAGAAAAAAGACGAAGAGGAAGAAGGAGAAGCAGAAGAAGAAGACTAAGAAGAAGAGGAAGAAGTAGAGAGAGAACAAGAAAAAGAAAAAGAGGAAGCAAAAGAAGATGAAGACGAAGAAAAGAAAGAAGAGGAGAAATAAGAAGAGAAAGAAGATGAAGAAGAAAAAGAAGAAGAATAGGAAGATGAGGAAGAAGAAGAAGAGGGAGAGGAAGAGGAATATGAAGAAAAGGAAAAAGAAGAACAAGAAGAAGAGGAACCAGAAGAGGATGCAGGAGAACAATAAGAAGAAAAAGAAGAAGATGAATAATAATAAGAAGAAGATAATGAAGAAGAAAAAGAGAAAGAAAGAGGAAAAGAAGAAGACGAGAAATAAGAAAAGAAATAAGATGACGAAGAAGAAGAAGAGGAACAGGAGGAATAAGAAGAAGAAGATGAAGAAGAAGAAGAAGAAAAAGAAGATGAAGAAAAAAAGGAGGAGAAAGATGAAGAGAAGAAAGAAAAAGAAGAAAAAAGATGAGAAAGAAGAGAAAGAGAAACAAGAGATGAAAAAAGAAAGAGCGAAAGAATAAGAGTATAGTAAATCCGATGTTGATTTTGTTCCAAGGAATATCCTTGGATTTATTTATAAAAATGAAAGACACAAGCAGGTCTTTTTGGTTTGAGTTTGGTTTATTGAATTAAGGATAATTCTGTTACAATGGGTAACTATAGCTAAGACCGCGTATCTGCGCTGCCAGTAATGCAGGCAGAGGAGCGGTATGCTTATGTATAAACATATTTATGTATAAATGTATAAATGTTTACATAAGAGTAATTATGTGTATAGGCCGCCGCAGCGGGAGAGTGAGGATGTATCATATTGCACATTGGGCCAGAGCGGCCGCGAGTGTTATATTTGCCGACACAGCAATTGTCCAGCACCATGCACTCATGGGTGGTCATGTTACTTAGAAGGCAAATTCACTTGAATGTTGCGCACATAAATATTGTAACCAATTGCTACAATATGTTTGTAATGTTAATAATATGTTATTTCGGAACATGCCATCTTTAGAAAAATAACGTAATTATATGGAGTGATTTTCTAATTTTTATTATATGGAGATTTATTTATGCGTTACTATTAAAATTTTTTTTTTTTTTTAAATGTTTGATTGTTAGTTTAATGATGTGGTAAAAGTATTTTTGTATATAAGTGTAGTGTCATTAAATGTAGAAAATTTATTTATTTTGTTTTATTATTATATTTTTTTGTATATATATATATATTAATTGATCAAAATTTTTAACCTATCTTTATGCACTAATTGTTTCTTATTCTTTTAATTAAAATGTTATCCCTATCCTTTATTTCTTCTATGATGTATGGGCCTAAATACTTAGATTCTAACTTATGACCCGTATCATTACGTAATAAAACTTTATTTCCTATTTCTAATTCGATATTTTTTACTTTTCTATCATATATTTCCTTATTCTTTGCCGTATGCTGTTCTAACAAAATTCTGGCTTTTATAAGCCTGTTCTAATCTAAATTTTGATTCTTTAGCATAATCATCTATGTTATATAGTGGATTTATCTTATCAACACTATTAAAATGTTTGGGTAAATTCGAAGTTTTTCCGAATACCAATTCATATGGACAATAATCATGTGCCATAGAGGGTGTTGTATTAAAACAATATGCGAAGTATCGTGTCCATACATCCCAGTCAGTTTTGTCAACTGAAATGTATGATCGTAAAAATTCGTTAAGTGTTCGGTGGCTTCGCTCCACAGTGCCTACAGTCTGGTGATGATGTGCAGTTGATGTTATTTTTTTTATTTGCAAGTTTTTGCATAAATCTTCAATTATTGAGTTTCTATATTCTGTTCCCATGTCCGTAATGAACGTCTTCATTGGACCCTACTGCAGAATGAAATCTTCAAATATAGCTTTCGCTTGTGTTTTTGCACTTTTGTCTTTTATTGGTATTATTACAAGGTATTTTGTTAGATCGCAGATTAAAGTTACTGCATATTCATTTCCTTGTTCTGACTTGGAAAGTGGACCGATCGTATCCACAATTACCCTGTCGAAAGCCAGTTGTGGCGTTTCAGTTATAATTAACGGAGCTTTTGTATGCTTTGTTATCTTTGCTTTTTGACACTTATTACATTTTTGTATATATTGAGATATATCTCGTGTCATATTCCTCCAATAGTAATGCCTTTTTATTTTGGCTATAGTTCTTAATATTCCCGTATTTTTTATTTATATTTTATTTATATAAAGAAAATTGACTACATTCGTGAGTCAAATTATAATATTACAAAATTAAAAATTATAAACAGAACAGAAAAAAGAAAAAGCCTAATACTAACAATATATAGCAATGATATCACCAACCCGATGGGGGTGTTTTATTTGCCGGACCGACGAGCTATGCCCCAAATCACAGCCAGATATGGTTAGTGATATCATTGAAACTAAGCAAGATAGAAGAAGTTAAAAAAAGGTTATAAAAATATAAAAAAAATAAAAATCTTAAAAAGTAAAATACGATAAGAGAAATCACTACACAAGTAAGGAGAATTGCATAGGTGCATTCTCACAACTGTGGTGTGTGTGTGATTTCTCTGAAATATGCTAAAAGAGAAGATTTTATTAAGGAAAGAGAGAGTTCAGAACTAAATACATGAAAATAAGTATTGTACTTAGTACATAGAACACGAAACGCACTGTACAAAAAATAGTTACAGTTACATATAGGTAAATAAAGAGGACAGAAGTGACGAGAAGCACGGGAAGGAACTAGGAAGTTGACTTGAAATAGAAGAGAAGGCGAACCAATACTACCGTTAATTAACTTATGGAGAAAAGTAATACCCAAGACTATTCTACGATTGATTAACGATGGAAGATTCAAAAGAAGAAGCCTACTATGATAAGACGGTAGACGAAGGTTACCATCCCAGTTTAGATTGCGCAAGGCAAGAAGAAGAAATTGATTCTGAACCGAATCTACGGTCCTGATACAATTTCTGCTGTGGCGACCATATAATAGAACAATATTCTAAAATAGGACGTACCAGCGAGACAAAAAGAAGTTTAGTGACAAACGGATCATTAAACTCTTTAGACCATCGTTTAATAAAACCAAGTACACTTTTGGCTTCATTAACGATGGTTCGAATATGGGTATTGAATCTAAGTTTACAGTCAAAGAGCACACCGAGATCTTTGATTGTAGAAATACGTTGCAAGGACACATTGTTGATTGTGTAATCAGCAAAAAATGGAGTGGTACGACAGAAAGTCATTGTCATACACTTAGAACAATTTAGATGTAACTGATTAGCTTTACACCAATTTTGAAAGGATATTAGATTATCCTGTAGGCGTAGATGATCTATTAAGTTCTTGTATGAGAGACAGAGGTTTACATCATCTGCATACATAAATATCCTAGAGTAAGAAATACAGCTGGGAAGGTCATTTATAAATAGGGAGAAAAGTAGAGGGCCCAAGTGACTACCCTGAGGAACACCCGAAGAGACAAATATGACCTTCGAAATAGATGTTCTCAACAGAACTCTTTGGGTTCTACCCTTTAAATAGGAAGCAATCCAAAATAGAAGTTTAGGAGAAAATCCCAATTGGTCAAGCTTTTGAAGCAAGATGTCATGCTGAACAGAGTCAAATGCCTTACTGAAATCAGTGTATATAACATCTGTTTTCTTCTTCTTCTTGTTTTATCTCTTCTTCTTCTTTTTCTTTTTTTCTTCTTCTTTCTCTTTTTATTCTTCTTCCTTTTTTTCATCTTCTTCTTTGTCCTCTTCTTCTTCTTTTCTTTCTTCTCTTCCTCTTTTTCTTCTTCTTCTTTCTCTTCTTTTTCTTCATTTTCTTTTCGTTCTTCGTCCTTCTCGTTCTCTGCTTCTTTTCCAATTTCTTCATCTTCTTCTTTCTCTGTTTCTTCTTCCTCATCTTTTTTTCTTCTTATTCTTCTTTCTTCTCTTCATCTTTCTCCTCCTTTTTTCTTCTACCCTTTAAATAGGAAGCAATCCAAAACAGAAGTTTAGAAGAAAATCCCAATTGGTCAAGCTTTTGAAGCAAGATGTCATGCTGAACAGAGTCAAATGCCTTACTGAAATCAGTGTATATAACATCTGTTTGCATTTTCTTTAAAAAGCTTTCATTGACTAGGGATGAAAATTCTAATAAGTTCGTGGAGGTTGATCGATTCTGAACAAAACCATGCTGCGATGGTGAAATAATGGATTTACAAAAGTGCTGTAAATTAGAAGTTATAATTTTTTCAAATAACTTCGGAATAGCAGAAAGCTTGGCAATGCCTCTGTAATTTGAAATATCAGATCTTCCTCCTTTTTTATTTGAAGCAAGATGTCATGCTGAACAGAGTCAAATGCCTTACTGAAATCAGTGTATATAACATCTGTTTTCTTCTTCTTCTTGTTTTATCTCTTCTTCTTCTTTTTCTTTTTTTCTTCTTCTTTCTCTTTTTATTCTTCTTCCTTTTTTTCATCTTCTTCTTTGTCCTCTTCTTCTTCTTTTCTTTCTTCTCTTCCTCTTTTTCTTCTTCTTCTTTCTCTTCTTTTTCTTCATTTTCTTTTCGTTCTTCGTCCTTCTCGTTCTCTGCTTCTTTTCCAATTTCTTCATCTTCTTCTTTCTCTGTTTCTTCTTCCTCATCTTTTTTTCTTCTTATTCTTCTTTCTTCTCTTCATCTTTCTCCTCCTTTTTTCTTCTACCCTTTAAATAGGAAGCAATCCAAAACAGAAGTTTAGAAGAAAATCCCAATTGGTCAAGCTTTTGAAGCAAGATGTCATGCTGAACAGAGTCAAATGCCTTACTGAAATCAGTGTATATAACATCTGTTTGCATTTTCTTTAAAAAGCTTTCATTGACTAGGGATGAAAATTCTAATAAGTTCGTGGAGGTTGATCGATTCTGAACAAAACCATGCTGCGATGGTGAAATAATGGATTTACAAAAGTGCTGTAAATTAGAAGTTATAATTTTTTCAAATAACTTCGGAATAGCAGAAAGCTTGGCAATGCCTCTGTAATTTGAAATATCAGATCTTCCTCCTTTTTTATACAGAGGAATAATAAATAATTCTTTCCAAATTGAAGGAAATACCGAGGTATCCAGAGACAAATTAAACAGTTTTAATAAAGGTGACCACAAAGAAGCACTGCATTCTTTAATCACACAACTAGGAATAAAATCCGCCCGCCGAGACCACGATGATTTCAATGTACGCATAGCGGATAAAAGAGAGACAGGAGAAACCATAATAGCATTTCCATTAATTTCAGACTTTAAAATTGGAAAAGAATTGGTTTCTGAAATGACAGTTGAATAAGTGGATTGGAAGAACTTTGCAAATAGATCTGAGGTATCTTGATCATTGCAAGTACTGTCACAACCTAGGAAAAACGAGGATGGAGAGCTGGAAGACTTACGCTTCAAATTTACAAATGAATAAAATCTTTTGGGATCAGGAGCAAACTGCTTTTTACAGCGTATAAGGTAATTCTGTTAACAATGAGAGTTTAAAATATTGAAATTGGCCTTAGCTAAGGAGTATTTAGACCAATCAACGATCGATCCCGACTTTTGAACTTTTTAAAACATTTAGATTTAAAATTTTTTAGAGTTGAAAGAGTCGAAGTGAACCAGGGAGGTTTATTAGAAAGAGATTTGGGAAGACACATAGGAACGGACTTGTCTAGAATAGCATTTAAAGTATTGTAGAATGTTGAAACTGCTAAGTTTACATCAACTGCCTCATATAAAGGAACCCAATCTGTTGCATTAATGAGATCATTAAGCAAAACAAAATTACATTTACTTTTAGATGATGAGGGCGTAAAAATTGGTGGACAGTAAATAGGTATTAAAACCTCTAATGTTGGATGACATAAATCCTCAGGTATACAAAACGTAATTAATGCTGACGTCATCATTAGTAATCTTATTTCTTTTCTTATTTCTCTTCTTCTTTTTCTTCGGCTTCACCTGCTTTTTCTTCGTCTTCATCGTCGTTTTCTTCTTCTTCTTGTTTTATCTCTTCTTCTTCTTTTTCTTTTTTTCTTCTTCTTTCTCTTTTTATTCTTCTTCCTTTTTTTCATCTTCTTCTTTGTCCTCTTCTTCTTCTTTTCTTTCTTCTCTTCCTCTTTTTCTTCTTCTTTCTCTTCTTTTTCTTCATTTTCTTTTCGTTCTTCGTCCTTCTCGTTCTCTGCTTCTTTTCCAATTTCTTCATCTTCTTCTTTCTCTGTTTCTTCTTCCTCATCTTTTTTTCTTCTTATTCTTCTTTCTTCTCTTCATCTTTCTCCTCCTTTTTTCTTCTACCCTTTAAATAGGAAGCAATCCAAAACAGAAGTTTAGAAGAAAATCCCAATTGGTCAAGCTTTTGAAGCAAGATGTCATGCTGAACAGAGTCAAATGCCTTACTGAAATCAGTGTATATAACATCTGTTTGCATTTTCTTTAAAAAGCTTTCATTGACTAGGGATGAAAATTCTAATAAGTTCGTGGAGGTTGATCGATTCTGAACAAAACCATGCTGCGATGGTGAAATAATGGATTTACAAAAGTGCTGTAAATTAGAAGTTATAATTTTTTCAAATAACTTCGGAATAGCAGAAAGCTTGGCAATGCCTCTGTAATTTGAAATATCAGATCTTCCTCCTTTTTTATACAGAGGAATAATAAATGATTCTTTCCAAATTGAAGGAAATACCGAGGTATCCAGAGACAAATTAAACAGTTTTAATAAAGGTGACCACAAAGAAGCACTGCATTCTTTAATCACACAACTAGGAATAAAATCCGCCCGCCGAGACCACGATGATTTCAATGTACGCATAGCGGATAAAAGAGAGACAGGAGAAACCATAATAGCATTTCCATTAATTTCAGACTTTAAAATTGGAAAAGAATTGGTTTCTGAAATGGCAGTTGAATAAGTGGATTGGAAGAACTTTGCAAATAGATCTGAGGTATCTTGATCATTGCAAGTACTGTCACAACCTAGGAAAAACGAGGATGGAAACGCAGAAGATTTACGCTTCAAATTTACAAATAATAATAAAATCTTTTGGGATCACGAGCAAACTGCTTTTTACAGCGTATAAGGTAATTCTCATAACAACGAGAGTTTAAAATATTGAAATTGGCCTTAGCTAAGGAGTATTTAGACCAATCAACGACCGAACCCGACTTTTTGATCTTTTTAAAACATTTAGATTTAAAATTTTTTAGAGTTTAAAGAGTCGAAGTGAACCAGGGAGGTTTATTAGAAAGAGATTTGGGAAGACACATAGAAACACACTTGTCTAGAATAGCATTTAAAGTATTGTAGAATGTTGAAACTGCTAAGTTTACATCAACTGCCTCATATAAAGGAGCCCAATCTGTTGCATTAATGAGATCATTAAGCAAAACAAAATTACATTTATTAAAACAACGCCGCTTTTTAGATGACGAGGGCGTAAGAATTGGTGGACAGTAAATAGGTATTAAAACCTGTAGTGTTGGATGATATAAGTCCTCAGGTATACAAAAGGGGGATGATCTTAAAACATTAATGCTGGCGTCATCATTAGTAAAAACAAGATCAAGAGAACGATTTAAATGATTAGAAATTGAGTTCATCTGATACATAGAAAGATTAAACAATTCATCAAAAAAATAATGATCAGTTGTTGGAATAAGATAATTCGAATTAGGAAATAAGGCCCAAGAAGTGTTAGGTATATTAAAATCACCCAACACAGGAAATAAGTCATTATCTTGAACATATTCATACATTTCTTTAATACAAGATATATGATGACTATAAACTTGTAAATCGGAAGAGGGAGGAATATATGAACAAGTAACGAATAGGGAACAAGACTGAAAAGTTATTTTAACTCCAATAATCTCAACATTGTGAATTGATGAGAATGTAAAAGATTCAGAGGGGAAATGGGATTTAACAGCTATTAAAACACCACCCCCTCTAAGAGACGCGCGATCAAGTCTATAAATAGTGAAATTATTTGAAAAAACCTCACTATTATAAACATTTTGGCTTAACCACGTTTCAGTGATGGCTATAAGTTCAGATTGGACACTACAGTATGACCTCCTTGTATGGGGTCATCGTGGAACGTAAACAGTATTGCTTCTTTTTATCATTATTTGATAATAGGGTCACCGGCTTGAGTAGCGCTACTCTTAGAAATTTTAAAATCTTATTGCCCATATTTTTGAAAGATTCTATTGAAATAGTTTCAAAGATCTTTTTGCTCGGTGCCACTTTGACTTGACTGATATTGAATGTACCGGCTTCTTTTTCGAGCATTTGAAAAAATTGACCTAAGTCAAGAATTCCATTGGTATACATATCGCAAATGTCAATTCTTGCTAGAACTTTCTTGCCATGTTTGAATGTGCTTAAAGAATCAGTTATTCGCAAGGTCACTACTTTTCGTACTTCGTCATTTACAATGACGTCATATACATTGGGCTTAGAAGCATTAAGAGATTTCTCTTGCATCTCTTTTATATTATTTTGTTTTTCTTTTCCCGCGCAGGAATTTGACTGGTTACTTTGATTTCTGGTAGTGACTCTCAGATTTTTGTTACTGGTTTGTATATTTTGTAAGTCCTGTATTGTTATTCTCGATAGCGCGTCGGCTACGAAATTATCTTTTCCCTTTAGATACTCTACCGTAAAATTATATTCCTCGAGTTCAAGTCGCATTCTGATTAGCTTAGAACTTGGATTTGTCATTGAAAACAAATAAGTTAACGCTCTGTGATTTGTTTTGACAGTAAAATGTCTACCATAAATGTATGGTCTGAAGTGCGTGATTGCCCAGTGAATTGCAGCTAACTCTTGTTTTTGTGAAAGATCTAGACGCATATGCTACTGGAAGCTGTAGTCCATTTTTATTTTGCGTTAGGACTGCTCCACATGCATATTTAATTGCATCTGTAATTATGCAAAATTCTTTGCTAAAATCTGGGTACTGTAACAGAGTTGGGTTCATTAATGCTGATTTTAAATGCTCGAACGCATTTTGACAATCACTTGTCCATTCGAATTTAATATTTTTCTTACATAATCTCGTTATGTGACGAGAATATTCAGCGAAGTTTTGTATAAATCTTCGATAATAGTTGCAAAATGCAATGAATCTTCTAGCGCTGTCCGCATCATGTGGGACTGGATAATTTTGAATGACATCATACTTTGTGTCATCAGGCAAGATTCCTTTATCTGTGCATTTATGTCCCAAAAAGGTGACTTCATGCGTAAAAAATGAACATTTTTCAGGATGTAACTTTAAGTTGTGTTGCCTACACTTCTCAAAAACATATGGTAGATTATTGAGCATGTGTTTTTCGGAACAACCTATGACTATTAAGTCATCCATGTAAAGGAATGCTTGCGAAGGTTCATCATTCTCTGAAACGAATTTGGCGCTATTTTTAAACCGAATGGTAATCGCGTGAAGCGATATGAGCCATTACATGTAGAAAAGGATGTTATGTCTCGTAACTCTTCTTCGAGTTCAATTTGATGAAAACCCGACATTAGGTCGAGGCATGAAAAATACTTTGCTCTACCTAATTGATCCAAAATGTCATCAATTCTAGGTAATGGAAATTTATCGGACAACAATTTTTTATTAATTTGACGATAGTCAATTACTAATCGCCATTTTTTATTTTCGGAACTTGATAACGATTTTTTCGGTACTAATAAAAGTGGGCTGTTATAAGGAGATACAGAGGGCTCGACTATTTCGTCTTTTATAAGCTTTTGGACTTGTCTTTGTATTTCGTCTTTCTGACTATGAGGATTTCTATAATTTTTTATGTAAATTGGTTCATCGTCCACCAGTCTTAATTTTTGTTTATAAAAATTGTTTGTTGTTATTGATTCGGTTTCTAGTCCGAATACATCACTATATTTCTTGCACAACTTCGTAAGTTGGCTGTGAAACTGTGGGGGAAAATTTTTTAATAACGTAGTTAGTACTGCGTTTTCACGCTGTTCTTTATTTGCTTCGATTATTTCGTAGCAGGAAAGCGGTTCATACTTCAAACTTGATATGTTTACTATTTGATCTATATTTGTAGTATTTAGCAATCATATGACTGCATTTTGGGGGTTAGTTATGGTATTTGCTAAATAAATACACGGTTGAATTTCTTGATTTGGAATCAATACACTGCCTTCTTGTGAATTTATTTCAATTTTTCGGACAACTTGGGATCTTGCTGGCAAAACTATTGAATTATTACCAGAACTGTACGATATTGGTACATATATCGGATATTTAAGGTTGTTTGGTCTAATTATTAACCAGTCTTCGGACGGATTAAAATCTAATTGACAGTTGTATTTTCTTCTGAAATCGATTCCTAGTATTCCATCACATGGAATAGCGAATTGGGTATTAACGATATGAAAATCGTGTGGGATTATATATTTTGAAGATTGTATTTCAACAGAAGTAAACACTATGGATTTAGTTACTTCTTGACTAATTCCTTGAATATTTATGATTTTATTGGTTTGGATACTCTGAAAATTGTCGGAATTTTCTTTTACAATAGATATTTCGGATCCTGTGTCTATTAAAAATACTAATTTTTTTCCGTTGCCACATTTGTGAAGGCAACAATCGTATTTTGGCTAAAACTGATGGCGTGAATCTTATTACTCTTTACTGCTGGGTATCTAAAGGTGCTTGGGAGTTTCCCGAAGCATTCTGTGCTACCCTAACATTATTGCTGGTATAATCGTTTTGTCGGTTATTTCCTCGGTTACCTCTATTATTCCTGTTGTAACCTCTGTTGTTTCCTCTGTAGTTATTATTTCGGTTTTGTTGGTAATTTTGGCCGTATTTGTTATTATTATAGTTATTGTAATAACCACGACCATTGCCTCTACCACGATAATTATATTTGTTATTATAATTACCACGGTTTCTTTGGGCAAACAGAACCGTATTTGGATTACCTGTTATCTCAGTACTTTTTTGTAAGTACTTTGCTATAGCTTCGTCCATAGTTTTGAAATTGCCAGAGTAAAGTATAGTTTTAATTCTAGTTTGTTCGCAATTTCATCATTGCTTCTATAGCATCGTTTGTGCTATTCTTAAGAGCAAGTGCTGCTGGCATACCTTCATCGATATACGCAGCTTGAAGGGTTTTGCGTAAGTTGTCTATTTCCGAAGTGAATTTGTCAGCGGTTTTACCTTTCTGAGTGGTATTCTTCAACTTAACTTTGGATGTTTCACCAATTACAGTGCCTTGCAATTTTTGTATTATTGCGTCAATTGAAATTTCTTGTTGGACTTCATATAGTGTTGGGCCAATAATTTTTGATTTTATTACCTCAACAGCTATGCTTTCGTAGTCGCCTTTCATCATATCTACCAACCTCAGGGCTGTCACAAATCTTTGCATTTTTTTTCCATTGAATTCAGGTATAGCCATGTTTATATCTTTCATATATGCCCTTCGGGCATTTAATTCTGCCATTGTGTCAGTTGTGTTTATGACACTTGTGTTAATTTCTAAATCTGATTCGTTGTCTTGTTCAGACAACGCTTCTATATCAGGTAATCTTAATAGCGCAGGAATTGTTAGATCGTTTAGATCTTTTTCTTCTATTTCTTCCTCGCTTGTTTCAGATTCTTCACCTTCTTGCTCTGTTTCCTTTTTACAAGTGTCTATGCTCAGAGGTGAATTAAGTACGGTAGGTACATATATGTCGAGATTGTATTTTGTCTTTATAGAGATTAGGTTTGCACGTAACTTGATCAATAAATTGGAAATCTTTGACCAGTTTGTTTTACCTATGTTCTCTCTATTAACATGCACTAAATTTCTTGCTTCGTTGAAAGAATTAACTAGAATTTTTGCGTGCTTGTTTATTGTTTCCTTTTGGATATTTCTATTTTGTGTTACGCATTTGTATGATTTTTTAAAATTTTCTTTTATATTTTGGATATGGAGAAGTAATTCTTCCCATTCCATGCTTAAAAGTTTATATTTTTTTTTTTAATTTTCCTCTATTTGTATATCCTCATCTGAGTCTGCAAAAATGTTATGTACCCATTCAGGTATATCCTTATGTTTAGGGCTGCATAATAATAATCTTCTATATGCTATCTTTAGGGATTTTTCCATAAGGTCTGCAATATTTCTTTTTAAATTTGTATTTATTAGCTATCCTAAATTTTATTTCCTTGTACTTTTTATCTTCTGTGCCTGAGTCTATCAGGAAATCAAGAAAAGGAATATATTTTTGGAGATATTTAGTTTCTATTTTATTCATACTTATTCGATTTATAACATTTTGGCAACAACTTATTATTGTTGGACTTCATCCATCAGGTAGAAGCGAAATATGCCTATTGAATTCGAGAAACAGCATATACGTGGTACTGTGACTATAAAACTCATCTGTACCATTGGACTTCCTTGAATTGGGAAATCTTCTCCCGTTATATCAAGGTATGATGATCTGATCTGTACTAAACATATACAATTTTGTGCAGAGTTATTATTACCTGTTCTAAAAACCTCAACTAAATCTGCTGCAATGGTAGGATTCCTTCTTACTATCCTCCTAAAATAATCTTCTAAAGTACTCATATTAATAATTTGTTTATTTTGAAATTTGTTTATTTTGAAAATTGTAAAACATTTTTTTTTTGATAATTCTTTTTGAAATGCACTGTTATAATAATTGATGCATATGTTTTTTTAGATCTTATCAAGATCATTAGCATGGCTTAAGGCTCTTTTTTTTACACATTTATTGTGTAATTTATATGCTTTGTATAACACATATGCGCTCATTATTACTACAATTATTAATAAAAGTGCATTTGTTGGTTTTAAATCGACATTTGATGACTCTATTTTGTTAATTACATTGGCAGTGGAGTCCACTGTCTTGGTATCTATTAACCCCATATTGGGTTCATCAAATATGTCATCAAACTTGTTTATTCTATTGTCAAACATTCGATTTGAAAGGTTTTATTTTTTTTTATTTTTTTTTTTTTAATATTTTGGGTTTTAAATAAATGTAGAATAGATGTTGAATAGAAATAGTGTAGAATAGAATGTTGAATAGTGTTTGTTTTTAGTGTTTTTATACCCTGAACCCATTAAAAATGGGTAATCAGGGTATAATGGTTTTGTTGCAGCCCAAATGTATGTAACAGGCAGAAGGAGGCGTGGCAGACCCTATAAAGTATATATATTCTTGATCAGGACGACAAGCCGAGTCGATTGAGCCCTGTCCGTCTGTCTGTCTGTCCGTCTGTCCGTCCGTCCGTCTGTCCCTATAATAGCAGAACCTATAATAGCTAGAGACTTGAACTTTTTTTTTATAGATTCGTGTATATCACGCGCAGGTCGAGTTTGTTTTAGAAATTCGATAACTCTTCTCGTTCTTTTTTTATCGATTAAAAACGAAATCGATTTTTCAGTTTTAAAATTATATCTTCTATATCTTGATAGTTAGAGACTCCAAATCTTGTATTTAGCTTAATGGGACTTTTATACAATTTGGTTTTTGTTAAATTTTGGATGCCACGCCCCCTTCGCCCAAATTTTCAAAACACTTATTTCAAATACTAGAGACTTGTGCTTTTGCACATACACGCATATGAACGATATAATTACGCTGCGCAAGTTTGATTAAGAAAGTCGATCTACAAAAAAAGTTATTAAGCATTTAGTTTCCCATAACACGCACATATTGGCGCAGCGCAGTCGCTGAGTAAACTGCGCAGTTAGCAGAGCGTATGCCTGTGCGTGTGTATGTATGCGTTGCTTGCAATATACATACATATGTATGTACACATGTACATACTGTATATATTTACATATATATAAAATAAGAGTAACATTGATATAACTTAAATAAAGTCAATATAATATACATATGAATAGATGAAATGCATTATGTTATTAAACGAAACGTTTACCAAACGTTTACGTACACACGCGCGTGGCAACAGCAGCAGAAGCTCTAGAAAATTCGAAGAATTCATAACAACAACAACAAAGACAAATTGAGGATGAATTTTCAGCAGAAGTTCAGCAGCTCAGTAGCAGTAGCTCAGTAGCTCAATAACTTTACTTAGGAATTCGCTATCTCACTCTTATATATTGCAACGGCTGTTTCTGTAGAACCGATGATCGCCGACATAAAGTCTCGGGTTCGATTTGGTTGAGTTTAATTTTTTTTATTAATGCAGCGCCGTGTGCGTCTGCCGATATTCAACTTAAAACTAAACTTAAAGAATTAACATACGCTGCTTGAAGGCTATGTTGCAGAAGTTTACGTAATTAAAATATGATTCCCAAGTATGCTAGGCGGCGGCAGCCGCTGGAAACGCTGAGATTGGGCTCCACGAGCACTCCGCGAGGGGAAACGCTGAGCTTGCGCCTCGTGCAAGCATTGCGGTCCACGAGCATTCCGCGAGGGGGAAGGGGCAAAGCGCATTGTCAGTATTATAGCAACATTGTATAATTCGGCAAGCGCATGATAAACATGAGCGTCCTCGGTCATCTTAAGCTTTCGCAGAACCTCCTGGACACTCTCACGCTGGGCCTTCTTCTTCTTGCGCCAAATGACCCACGCAATGGATAACGCAATCAGTGGTCAACGGTCACCTGCGACTGAAGTTCGTCAATGCGTCTCAGGTTGTCTTCACTCAACTGATGGAGAAACGGCAGGCTCAACACCTTCTGATATTCGATGACGTTGAGCGCCGGCACCGATGCAGAGCCAGGGATCATCTTGACGATGCCGTTGATGTTAGTGAACTTGGTACCATTCACGTATGCGGTGCGGTCAAACGTCACAAGGTACGTTCCGATGACCGCACTTTCCGTCTCGTCATCAATGGTAACTCGGGCGGGGCTGTCGTTAAGTATGAGCACGCCGTCATCGACCGAAGTTACTGCGGCCAGGTGACTCGGCTGGGTGTTGCAATGTGCCGTTTTCCCCGCGTGTAGCTCCTGTGCGCAGGTGTTACTCATAGACTCCTCGCAGAAAGACATCTTTGATGGCCCCTCGCATGATATTATTGGGACGATCCTGCTGTCACAGTCAGCCACGACGTTCTCATTGATTTGCAGCGTGACTCCGGCGTGCGCGACAGGGAAAATCAGAACCTTCTTACAAACGAGCTTAGGATTAGGTAGAGTGATAATAAAATGAATTTCTTGATCACTCGCTAGGATTTTGATTTTTGAAACACTTAAAATACTTGTTACACTAATTCCTGTGGAACCCTTGCTTACCCTTACTTCTAGGTCACCGTCATTGATGATGACTGGGTTTATCATATTTGCTGAAGCCAAAGTGATTGCCATTATTAAATTTTCAATTTCCAAGGTCAAAATTCTATTTCTTGCCAGAAGGACCTCGTACAAATGTGAAGTATCAATTTGGATGGCTTTTTGGGCCCTGAGAATTTCATTTACCGTAAGGGTAAGCGCATTGATTTGCTTTTGCATGTAAGTGTTTATTATTATTTGTCTGTTGTTTTCCCGTATCAGCTCGTTCTCTGTCAAACGTATTTGTCTCAAGTCTTCGGCGTCGGGGGTCCCCGCAATTACCTTCAAAGCCCTACCTATGATGTCCAAACTCCGTGCGTGCCTATGGTGGACGCCCAGGGTCACCAAGAGTGTCGACAGGTGGTTAACGTCGGCTTCCAGTATCTTACGCATGTGCGACTGGGGGAATAGTTTTGTCATCTCCGTTGTCTCCCGCACGAGCCTGTCATATTCCGTCAGATTTGTAGAATGTCTCAGATTCTTCGTCTCATTCCACACCACAGCAGTCCCGTCCATCACCGGAATGTAACGCGAATGGGAATAACTCACCAACTTAGCCGTTGACACCGCAACCCACACAAGCAAGACCACAACGCGCCTGCGAATCAATTAAACATCTTCAGTCAGGCAACCCGCTCTATCTTATTTTATCTATCCTCTTACAATAATAATAATTTTTTTATAATTTTTTATATTTTTTATATTATTTTTTTTATATTTATTAATTTTTCTTTTTTTTTTTTTGTTTTTTTACTTAAGGTTGTCCTTATGGACCACCCTCCCTTTAATGAGAACTGTTGTTCCCAAATCTGCTTCTACCTTCTCCTCAACGTACAAGGGCTTAGTTTATTACCTAGCCGCCTATTTGACCGTACTAAAACGGCTTCGCCGACTTGAAACACCCGATTCTGCCTGGAAGGATTGTTTCTATCCAACTGCAGAGCCTGAGCTTTCAGTAACTTGCTCATTACTTCCTGTTTCAACTCGTCCGGTGCCGAGTGAAGTACATCGATCGGAGTTTTGTCGATGACAGAATGAAATGACCTATTATACTCCACGGTAGCCTGCAGTATGGCTTCGACCGTGTCTGTTATACCTCTCTGCTGGGACAGGCACCTCGCCATGTCGCCTAAGGTGCTGTGGAAGCGCTCTATTTGGCCGTTCGATGTGCTGTGGAGCGGCGGCGCATTCACGATATCGATGTCATAGTTGTCCTTCAGCATTGTCCGCACAGTTTCTGAACTGAACGACGCTTCATTGTCACAATATATTGTCTTAATCTTTGGGAACAGGTTCACCAGCTGCAGTAATGGCCCTTGCACGTCCGAGATTGTACGCGAGCTTATTACCTGGACAACCGCGAACTTGGAAAATTTATCGATCGCTGTCAAGAATTGTCTCTTCGCAGTAGAGTAAATGTCAATATGGATTATCTCCCCCGCATATGACGGAATTGGGGTAGGACCGAGCTCCTGCTTTTTAGGGTGTCGTTCGTATTTAGCTTTGGCGCAGATCCGGCAACCCAAAACAATTTCTGCAGCTACCTTGCTCATGGCAGGGAAAAAATAATCTTTAAGCACTTGCTTGACGTTCTCTTGTGCTGCCCGATGGGCGCGATTATGCTCCGCCAAGATTATTTCCTTTTTCTCGTCTTTATTGATGATATCAGCAACCCGGTACTTACAGTACCAAAACTTGGTTGAAGGGAAAGCCTGCACAAGCGCATGTTGAATGCGCGCTAAAACCGGCAAGCTACAGTGTATGGCATTCACAACTTGTGTGTTTACCACATCCCTGACCTGGTCAATTAACGTCTCCCAATCTCTGAACAAAATCTCGTGCCGCGTTTTCTCTTTGAAGAGTACGAACGTGCGGTGCCACGGATGTTCTGCCTCCTCCAGAATTATCTGGTTCCTGATGCAATTTACAGGCTTTTCGGTTGCCTCTATTGTGTAGGCCAATGATTGTTCACTGTGAATTGTGCCGGCGTCAGATCGCGCTTCGGCTTCAAGTGAATTAATGTTTTGCCTTGATAGGGCGTCCGCCACTTAATTTTCTTTACCGGGCTTATATAAAATCTTTGCCCCGTGTTCATCAATAAAGGACTTCCACCTCTTTATTTTAGAATTAGGGTTTCTGTCCGACACGGCAAAGGTCAAAGGTTGGTGGTCAGTATAAATATTGATGTCGGTCACGCCGTACAAATAGTGGCGAAGGCTACCTAATGCCCATACTATTGCCAACAACTCCTGCTCGTTTGTCACGTAGTTGACTTCCCTGTCTTTAAGGGTCCTAGATATCATCGTGATTGGTCTTCCCCCCTGGGACAGTAGGGCTCCGATGCCCGAGAACGAAGCGTCCGTCGTAAGGTCGAATGGTTTTTTAAAATCTGGGTAATGAAGAATGACGTCTTCTGACGCCAAGACATTTCTGAGTTTGTCGAAGGCCTCAAACTGTGAATCGGTCAGATTTACAGGCACTTTCTTAGAGCTCTGTTTGCTTATCTTCCCGTTTTCCCCTTTCAAGATGTCCGTCAATGGCTTCGCGATTGCTGCAAAGTCCCTTACGAAGCGTCTGTAGTAGCTTGCCAGTCCCAAGAAGGACCTGACAGCGAAAAGATTGGTTGGTTCTGCAAAGTTTTTGATTGCATCTACCTTTTCCTGGCTCGTTCTAGTGCCGCTACTAGACACAACGAAACCTAGGAACTCGACACTCTTTTTAAAGAAGTGCGACTTTTCTTTGGATACCCTCATATTGGCGTCCCGAAGACATTCAAGGACCTGTTTAATATCCCTGACATGATCGAGTACGGTTTTTGAGAAGATGATGACATCATCGACGTAGACGTATCAAGTCTTGCCGATGTGCTCTCGCAGTACATCATCTATTGCTCTCTGGAAAATACTCCCAGCGTTCTTGAGGCCGAACGGCAGTCGGCAGAACTCGTATTTTCCTCCATTAACGGAGAAGGACGACTTTTCACAGTCATGTTCCGCGAGGGTAATTTGGTGATAGCCCGATTTCAAATCTAAGGTAGTGAAGAACTGGGCTTTGCCCAAGTTTGCCAGTATCATTGAGATGCTCGGCATGGGGTATCTATCTGCAATAGTTTTTTCGTTTAACTTGCGGAAGTCTATTACTAGCCGCTTTTGTGCCGCCCCTGAGTCGTCAACGCCTTTCTTGCCTACGACCCAGATCGGGTTATTGTATGGTGAGCGAGAAGGCCGTATAATGCCGTTCTTTAAAAGCTCTTTGACTTCTTTGTTTACAAAGTCAATAGCGCCCACTGGAAATGGGTACAATTTTGAGTAAACGGGTTCGTTGTTCTCGGTGCGGATCGTTCCGACCACTGACGTGTTGAAAGGTAATTTTTCGCTCGGATCAGCAAAAAGTTTGATGGTTTTTCTGATCATATTAATGAATTCGTCTTTTACAGACAAAGGGACTTCGATGTCCTTTACGCTGGTGAAATTCACGTTCTGACATTTGTAGAACTGAATTTGTTCCCAGCCATTGTCATGTTTTATGGCCTTGTCCTTTAAATTTATGGTAGCATATACCTTTGACAGGAGATCTAGTCCGATTATTCCAACGAAAGTTGATAGAGTCGGCAAGATAAAAAATGGGCTTTTACACCCGAAGATGGACAAGGTGCGTTTGTGTGTGACCCCCTCCATACCGTGAATTGACTTTACGTTGAAGGGGGTTTGAACGGGGGCGAGGCTGTGTTCCTCAAGGCTATTAGGTCGTAAGTAATTTTTTGAGGCCCCCGTGTCTATTAAAAATTTTAAATTGGTCCCCGCGACCGTTCGCTGGATGAACGGAAGCAGGGAGACACCCCTAAAAAATTAACAGTATCGATGCTATATGCATCTTCGTCGTCCTCGAGCTGAGTGACGGCCGCAGACGCAACATGGTCATATTGATCGTCCTCTTGGGGCGGTGCTTCCTGGGACAGGCAGTTGATCCTCTGCCTCCTTTGATCTGAGTGACTTTCTGAAGTATTGGATCTCTTGAGGTTATTTTGTCCATTGTTTTGGACATAACGCCAAGACGCCTGGCCAGCCGGCTGGCTCTGTTGTTGCCCCCGCTGGAAATTTGTTGGCTGTTTAAATTTGGACGACGATGGGTCCACTTCCATCTTTTCGAGTGGCTCCTGTACATGGGGCCTATTTCCCTGTTCTTTTTTAAAGTAAGGGGTCTTTGGTTTCGGGCCAACCTTTTGTTTGTTCTGTTTTGGGTACTGTGCATTGCCTTTTTGTCTTTCCCTTTCTTCAAGACTCCTGGCATAATTCGCAGCAAAGGCGTACCTATCATGGTTGGACTCTACCTCTTGGGCCAACGCGAGTGCTTCCGGCATGCTCGCAGGTTTGGCCGCGAACAAAACGTCAGTCAAGCCCCTCCTAAGTCCGGATATGAAAATCCGGAACGCAGCTGCCCTATACTTCTCGTTCATATGATCATTATATCATATCATAAGACATGATTGTTTTGTTTGTGAGTAGAGTCAGTTTTTTCTCTACCTCATCATAGAACTGTAAGATGGTCAAGTTGCCCTGTCTGAGGGTTCCCATCTCTTGCTCGATCAAGTGTATCGAACGCTTGTCGGCATATGTGAAGTCCAATCTTTCGATTATGGCTTCGAAGTTTAGTTTGGTATTGAAGGACGATAGCGTGCGATCCGCTTGCCCTCTTATTTTATTTCTTAAAATCAACACCTCCTGATAGTGGCGGGAGCTCCCATCATAATTTTCAAATAGCTTATAAGCGGCTTTTGCAGCTTGGCGCCAAGAAATATATTGCTCCTGCGCGCCGTTGAACTCTGGGACAGACTTCACCGCATCGAGCGGTTCGTCACAACTTCTACCGGGCACTATTTTAACGTCTTCAAATACTCTAATATTCGGCTTGGCAGTTGCCGCTATGTTCATTGACTCAACGCGTTCCGTTACTGCTTTAAGGGTATTCTCAAACTCTTTACGTTGGGCCGTCAAGGCCGCGCCCACCGCTGCGTTCAGCAGTGTTGTTATATCCCCCAATTGACCGGTGTTCATTTTGTCCGCGTTAGTCTGAAGGCTGGTGTTGCGAGATGAACAAGCCAAGGCCTCAAAGTCAGTGGCTAGCGAGTTTAACGTGTCGTCACTGTTGTCAC
>JAWNOX010000057.1:0-15230 GCA_035045555.1 Drosophila fulvimacula | reverse complement strand
TTTCTTCGTCTTCTTCTTTTTCTTCTGCTTGTCCTCTCTTCTCCTTGCTCTTCTTCTTCTCCTCCTTCTTTTATCAGTTCCTCTTTTTTTTATTTTTTTCTTCTTCTTTCTTTTTTCCTTCTTCATCATTTGCTTCTTCTTTTTATTATTCTTCTTCGTCTTTTATTCTTCCTCTTCTGCTTTTTTCTTCTATTTGTTCTTCTTCTTCCTCTTCTGGTTCCTCTTCTCCTTCTGCGCATTTATCTTCTTCTCTTTCTCTTCTCCTTCTTCTTCCTATTCTTCATATCCCTCTTTCTTTTCCTCTTCCTATTTCTCTTCTTTTTCTTACTCATCTTCTTCGCCTTCATCTTTTTTTTCTTTTTCGTCGTCTTCGTCTTCTTTTTCTTCTTCTTCTTCTCTCTCTTCTTCTTCCTCTTCTTCTTCCTCTTCTTCTTCGCCTTCTTCTTCTGCTTCTCCTATTTCCTCTTCTTCTTTCGATTCTTATTCCTCTTCCTTTTAATCTTCCATCTTCATCTTTTTCCTCTTATTCTTCTTCCTTTTCCTTTTCCCTTATATCCTCTTCTTCTTCATCTTCTTTTTTTTCTTCTTCTTCTTCCTTTAATTCATCTTTTCCTTCGTCTTCTTCTTGTTCTTCCTATTTCTCCCTTCCTTTTTCTTCTTCTTCGTCTTCTTTCTCTTCTTCGTTCTCTTTGTCTTCTTTCTTGTTCTTTCCCTTGCTCTTTCTCTTCTTTTTCATCTCTTTTGCTTCTTCTTCATTTTCCTTTTTTCTTTTTCTCCTTCTTCTTCTTCTTTTTCTTCACTTTTTGCTCTTCTTCTTTCTCTTTTTCTCCTTTCATCTCTTGTTCTTTCTCTTTCTCTTCTTTTTATTATTTTTCTTCTTCTTGTTCTTTCTTCTCTTCAGCTTTCTCCTCCTTTTGTTCTTCTTTTCTTTCTGCTTCTTCCACTTCTTCATCTTCTTTTTTTCTTCCTCATCTTCCTTTTCTTCTTCTTCTTTCCCTTCTTTTTTCTCTTCTTTTTTCTCTTCTCCTTTGTCTTTTTCTTCTTTCATCTATTGTTCCTTTACTTTTTATTCTTTCTCATCTTTTTTTCTTCTTCTTCTTTCTTCTCTTCATCTTTCTGCTCATTTTTTCTTCATCTTCTTTTTCTGCTTCTTCTACTTCTTCATCTTCTTTTTCTCATCCTCATCTTTCGTTTCTTCTTTCTCTTCTTCTTCTTCTTTCCCTTTTTCTTTCTCTTCTTCTTTCTTCCTCTTTCTCTTGTTCCTTAAGTTCTTTTTTATCGTTTTGCTTCTTCATCATCTTTTTTCCTTCTTTTTCTCCTTCTTTATATTTTTTCTTCTTCTTCTTCTTTTCATCACATTCCTCTGTGTCCTCTTCTTCTTTTTCTTTCTTCTCTTCCTCTTCTTCTTCTTCTTCTTCTTCCTCTTCTTCTTCTTCTTTCCCTTCTTTTTCTTCACTTTCTTTTCGTTCTTCTTTCTTCTCGTTCTCTTCTTCTTCTTCTTTTTTTCTTCTATTTCTTCATGTTCTTCTTTGTCCTCTTCTACTTCTTCTTCTTCTTCCTTCTCTTCCTCTTCTTCTTCTTCTTCAACTTTCTAATCTTCACTTTCTTTTTCATCTTCTTCCTTCTTTTTGGCTTCTTCTTCTTCTTCTGCTTCTTCATGTTCTCTTTCTTTTTCTTCCTTTTCTTCATCTTCTTCTCTGTCTTCTTCTTCTTCTTATTTCTTCTCTTTTTGTTCTTCCTCTTTATCATCTTTTTATTCCTCTTCTTCTTTCCCTTCTTTCTCTTCTTCTTTGTTTTTTTCTTCTTTCTTCTCTTCATCTTTCTCCTCCTTTTTTCTTCATCTTCTTTTTCTGTTTCTTCTACTTCTTTATCTTCTTTTTCTTTTCCTCATCTTCCTTTTCTTCTTTCTTTTCTTCTTTTCTTCTTCGTCTTTCTCTTCTTCTTTCTTGCTCTTTCTCTTGCTCTTTAACTTCTTTTTCATTTCTTTTGCTTTTTCATCATCTTCTTTTTTCATTTTTCTCCTTCTTCATATTTTTTTCTTCTTCTTCTTCGTTTTCCTCTTCTTCTTCTTTTTTCTTCTCTTCCTCTTCTTCTTTCTTTTCTTTTTCTTCACTTTCTTTTTGTTCTTCTTTCTTCTCGTTCTGTTTTTCTTCTTCTCCTTTTTCTTCTTCTATTTCTTCATCTTCTTCTTTGTCCTCATCTTCGTCTTCCTCTCTTTTCTCTTCCTCTTCTTCTTCATCTTCACCTTTCTCATCTTCACTTTCTTTTGCAGATTTTGCCTTCTCTTTCGCTTCTTCTTCTCCTTCTTTATATTCTTTTTCTTCTTCTTCCTTTTCTTCATCTTCTTCTTTGTCCTCTTCTTCTGCTTCTTATTTCTTCTCTTTTTGTTCTTCATCTTCCTCCTCTTCCTCTTCTTCTTCTCTCTCTTCATCTTTTTTTTTTCTTTTTTCACCCCTTCTTCTTTCTCTTTCTCTTTTTTTATATTTTTTTCTTCTTCTTCTTCTTTCTTCTCTTTATCGTCCTCCTCCCTATTTTCTTCATCTTCTTTTTCTGCTTCTTCTACTTTTTCATCTTCAATTTCTCTTCCGCATCTTTCGTTTCTTATTTCTCGTCTTCTTCTTCGTCTTCTTCTTCGTCTTCTTTTTGTTCTTCCTCTTCTTCTTCTTCTCCCTACATATACATATTCCTTTTCCTCTTGCTCTTTCTCCTCTTCTTCTTCTCCTTTTTCTTCTTCTATTTCTTCATCTTCTTCTTTGTCCTCATCTTCTTCTTCTTCTTTTTTCTCTTCCTCTTCTTCTTCTTCTTCTTCTTCAACTTACTCATCTTCACTTTCTTTTGCATCTTCTTCCTTCTCTTTCGCTTCATCTTCTCTCCTTCTTCATATTCTTTTTCTTCTTCTGCCTTTTCTTCATCTTCTTCTTTGTTCTCTTCTTCTTCTTCTTATTTCTTCTCTTTTTGCTCTTTGTCTTCTTCTTCTTCTTCCTCCTCTTATTTCTTTTTTTATTTCTCTTCTTCCTCTTTTTCTTCGTTTTCATTTTCTTTTTCTTTTTCTTTTTCTTTTTCTTCCTCTTCATCTTCCTTTTCTTCTTCTTCTTCTCCTTCTTTTATCACTTCTTTTTCTTTTTTTCTTCTTCTTTGTCTTTTTCTTCTTCGTCATCTTCTTCTTCTTTATATTATTTTTTTTTTTATTTTTCTTCTTCGTCTTTTTTTCTGCCTTTTCTTTTTTTTTGTTCTTCTGCTTCCTTTTCTGGTTCCTCTTCTCCTTTTTCACATTTATCTTCTTCTTCTTTCTCTTCTCTTCTTTTTTTTCTTCGTCTTTATCTTCTTTTTCTTTTTCTGCTTCTCCTTCCTCTCCTTTTTTTCGCTTCTTATTCGTCTTCCTTTTCATCTTTTTTCGCCGCTTCTTCTTCATATTCTTTTTCTGCTTCTTCTACTTGTTTATCTTCTCTTTCTCTTCCTCTTCTTCCTTTTCTTCTTTTCTTCTTCTTCTTTCTCTTCTTCATTCTTTTATCCTTTATCTTTATCGTCTTTCATCTCTTGTTCTTTCTCTTCTTCATTCTTTTATCCTTTATCTTTATCGTCTTTCATCTCTTGTTCTTTCTCTTCCTATTCTTTCTCATCTTTTTTGCTTCTTCTTCTTCTTTCTTCTCTTCATCTTTCTCCTCCTTTTTTCTTCATCTTCTTTTTCTGCTTCTTCTACTTCTACTTCTTCTTCTTCTTCTTCCCCTTCCTCTTCTTCTTCTTCTTCTTCATCTTCCTTTACTTCTTCTTCCTTCAACTCATCTTCTCCTTCATGTTCTTCTTTTTGTTCTTCCTCTTTCTCCCTTCCTCTTTTTCGTCTTCTTCGTCTTCTTCTTATTTCTCTTCTTCTTTCTCTTCTTCTTTCTTGCTCTTTCTCTTGCTCTTTAAATTCTTTTTTATTTCTTCTGCTTTTCTATCATCTTCTTCCTTCCTTTTTCTCCTTCTTCATATTTTTTTTCTTCTTCTTCTTCATTTTCTTCATCTTCTTCTTTTTCCTCTTCTTCATCTTTTTTCTTCTCTTCCTCTTCTTCTTCTTCTTTCTTTTCTTTTTCTTCACTTTCTTTTCGTTCTTCTTCCTTCTCGTTCTGTTCTTCTTCTTCTCCTTTTTCTTCTTCTATTTCTTCATCTTCTTCTTTGTCCTTAGCTTCTTCATTTTCTTTTTTCTCTTCCTCTTCTTCCTTTTCTTCTTCCTCCTGTTCCTCTTCTTCTCCATCTTATTTCTTTTCTTATTTCACTTCATCTTCGTTTTCTTCGTCTTCAATTTCTTTTATCTCTTCTTCTTCCTTTTCTTTTTTTCTTCTTCTTACTCTTTATCTTCTTAATTATCTTCATCTTTTTATTATTATTCTTTTTCGCCTTCTTCTTCTATTCTGCTTCCTCTTCTTCTTCTTCTTCTTCTTCTTCTTCTTCTTCTTCTTCTTCTTCTTCTTCTTCTTCATCTTCATTCTCTTCTTATTTCTCCTCTTCTTATTTTTTTCTTCGTCTTCATCTTCTTTTCTTCGTCTTCATCTTTTTTTTATTTTTCTTTTTCTTTTTCTTCGTCTTCGTATTCATTTTCTTCTTCTTCGCTCTATTCCTCTTTCTCTTTTTTGTCATCTCCTTTGCTTCTTCTTCATCTCCTTTTTTCCCTTTTTCTACACTCTTCATATTTTTTTCTTCTTCTTCTGCTTCCATTTCTTCATATTTGTCCTCTTATTCTTCTTCTTATTTCTGCTCTTTTTGTTCTTCCTCTTCTTCATATTTTTATTCCTCTTCTTCTTCTTTTTCTCTTATTCTTTCTTTTTTTCTTTTTTCATCTCTTGTTCTTTCTTTTCGTTTTATCTTTATTTTTATACCCTGAACCCATTAAAAATGGGTAATCAGTGTATAATGATTTTGTTGCAGCCCAAATGTATGTAACAGGCAGAAGGAGGCGTGGCAGACCCCATAAAGTATATATATATATATATTCTTGATCAGGACGACAAGCCGAGTCGATTGATCCCTGTCCGTCTGTCTGTCTGTCCGTTTGTCAAAGTTCAAGTCTCTAGCTATTATAGGCTCTGAGATCCACGCGTTCAAACATACGACGCGTGGATCTCAGAGCCTATAATAGCTAGAGACTTGAACTTTTTTTTAAAGATTCGTGTGTATCACGCGCAGGTCGAGTTTGTTTTAGAAATTCGATAACTCTTCTCGTTCTTTTTTTATCGATTAAAAACGAAATCGATTTTCAGTTCTAAAATTATATCTTCTGTATTTTTATAGTTAGAGACTCCAAATCTTGTATTTAGCTTAATGGGACTTTTATACAATTTTGGTTTTTATTTAATTTTGGATGCCAGGCCCCCTTCGCCCAAATTTTCAAAGCACTTATTTCAAATACTAGAGACTTGTGCTTTTGCACATGCACACATATGAATGATATAATTACGCTGCGCAAGTTTGATTGAGAAAGTCTATCTACAAAAAAAGTTATTAAACATTTAATTTCCCATAACACGCACATATTGGCGCAGCGTAGTCGCTGAGTAAACTGCGCAGTTAGCAAAGCGTATGCGTGTGCGTGTGTATGTATGCGTTGATTGCAATATACATACATATGTATGTACACATGTCCATACTGTATGTATTTACATATGTATATATAAAATAAGAGTAACATTGATATAACTTAAATAAAGTCAATATAATATACATATGAATAGATTAAATGCATTATGTTATTAAACGAAACGTTTACGTACACACGCGTGTGGCAACAGCAGCAGAAGCATCTAGAAAATTCTAAGAATTCATAACAACAACAACAAAGACAAATTGGGGATGAATTTTAAGCAGAAGTTCAGCAGCTCAGTAGCAGTAGCTCAGTAGGTCAATAACTTTACTTAGGAATTCGCTATCTCACTCTTATGTATTGCAACGGCTGTGTTGGTAGAAGCGATGATCGCCGACATAAAGTCTCAGGTTCGAGTCTCTAAGGCTGACGTCAAAACTTTTTTTATGCAAGTTACTTAATCTTTTTTTATTTTTTTTTAATTTTTTAATTTAATTTAAAATTATTTATATTCTTTATCGTCCTCCTCCCTATTTTCTTCATCTTCTTTTTCTGCTTCTTCTACTTTTTCATCTTCAATTTCTCTTCCGCATCTTTCGTTTCTTATTTCTCTTCTTCTTCTTCATCTTCATTCTCTTCTTATTTCTCCTCTTCTTATTTTTTTCTTCGTCTTCATCTTCTTTTCTTCGTCTTCATCTTTTTCTTATTTTTCTTTTTCTTTTTCTTCGTCTTCGTATTCATTTTCTTCTTCTTCGCTCTATTCCTCTTTCTCTTTTTTTTCATCTCCTTTGCTTCTTCTTCATCTCCTTTTTTCCCTTTTTCTACACTCTTCATATTTTTTTCTTCTTCTTCTGCTTCCATTTCTTCATATTTGTCCTCTTATTCTTCTTCTTATTTCTGCTCTTTTTGTTCTTCCTCTTCTTCATCTTTTTATTCCTCTTCTTCTTCTTTTTCTCTTATTCTTTCTTTTTTTCTATTTTCATCTCTTGTTCTTTCTTTTCGTTTTATCTTTATTTTTATACCCTGAACCCATTAAAAATGGGTAATCAGTGTATAATGATTTTGTTGCAGCCCAAATGTATGTAACAGGCAGAAGGAGGCGTGGCAGACCCCATAAAGTATATATATATATATATTCTTGATCAGGACGACAAGCCGAGTCGATTGATCCCTGTCCGTCTGTCTGTCTGTCCGTTTGTCAAAGTTCAAGTCTCTAGCTATTATAGGCTCTGAGATCCACGCGTTCAAACATACGACGCGTGGATCTCAGAGCCTATAATAGCTAGAGACTTGAACTTTTTTTTTAAAGATTCGTGTGTATCACGCGCAGGTCGAGTTTGTTTTAGAAATTCGATAACTCTTCTCGTTCTTTTTTTATCGATTAAAAACGAAATCGATTTTCAGTTCTAAAATTATATCTTCTGTATTTTTATAGTTAGAGACTCCAAATCTTGTATTTAGCTTAATGGGACTTTTATACAATTTTGGTTTTTATTTAATTTTGGATGCCACGCCCCCTTCGCCCAAATTTTCAAAGCACTTATTTCAAATACTAGAGACTTGTGCTTTTGCACATGCACACATATGAATGATATAATTACGCTGCGCAAGTTTGATTGAGAAAGTCTATCTACAAAAAAAGTTATTAAACATTTAATTTCCCATAACACGCACATATTGGCGCAGCGTAGTCGCTGAGTAAACTGCGCAGTTAGCAGAGCGTATGCGTGTGCGTGTGTATGTATGCGTTGATTGCAATATACATACATATGTATGTACACATGTCCATACTGTATGTATTTACATATGTATATATAAAATAAGAGTAACATTGATATAACTTAAATAAAGTCAATATAATATACATATGAATAGATTAAATGCATTATGTTATTAAACGAAACGTTTACGTACACACGCGCGTGGCAACAGCAGCAGAAGCATCTAGAAAATTCTAAGAATTCATAACAACAACAACAAAGACAAATTGGGGATGAATTTTAAGCAGAAGTTCAGCAGCTCAGTAGCAGTAGCTCAGTAGGTCAATAACTTTACTTAGGAATTCGCTATCTCACTCTTATGTATTGCAACGGCTGTGTTGGTAGAAGCGATGATCGCCGACATAAAGTCTCAGGTTCGAGTCTCTAAGGCTGACGTCAAAACTTTTTTTATGCAAGTTACTTAATCTTTTTTTATTTTTTTTTAATTTTTTAATTTAATTTAAAATTATATATAAACTTTGAAATGTATTTAAAGCCGCCGATAGGCGGGGTTCAGGGTATTTCCTAGTCGGGCACCTCCGACTAGAGTTTCCTTACTTGTTCCTTTTTCTCCTTCTTCATAGTTTTTTTCTTCTTCTTCTTCTTCCTTTTCTTCATCTTCTTCTTTGTCCTCTTCTTCTTCTTTCTTCTCTTCCTCTTCTACTTCTTCTTCCATTTCTTCATCTGCTTTGTCCTCTTCTTATTTCTTCTCTTTTTGTTCTTCCTCTTTTCTCCTCTTTCTGTTTCTTTTTTTTTATTCTTTTCATCTTTCTCCTCCTTTTTTTTTTCATCTTCTTTTTCTGCTTCTTCTACTTCTTCATCTTCTTTTTCTCTTCCTCATCTTTCCTTTTCTTCTCTTTCCTCATCTTATTTCTCTTCTTATTTCTCATCTTCTTTTTTTTCTTCGTCTTCATCTTCTTTTTCTTCATCTTCATCTTCTTTTTCTTCTTATTTTTCTTCGTCTTCATTTTCTTCTTTTTCTTCTCTCTCTTTCTATTCTTTTTCATCTCCTTTGCTTCATCTTCATCTCCTTTTTTCCTTTTTCTACACTCTTCATATTTTTTTCTGCTTCTTCTGCTTCCATTTTTTCATCTTCGTCTGTGTCCTCTTCTTCTTCTTATTTCTTCTCTTTCTCTTCCTTGTTCTTTCCCTTCTTCATATTCTTTTTCTTTTTTTTCCTATTCTTTATCTTCTTTTTTTTCCTCTTCTTCTTCTTATTTCTCCTCATTTTGTTCTTCCTCTTCTTCATCTCTTTATTCCCCTTCTTCTTCTTCTTTCTCATCTTCTTTCTCATCTTCTTTCTCTTCTTCTTTCTCTTTTTCTTTTTTTATCTCTTGTTCTTTCTTTTCTTTTTGTCTTCATTTCTTCTTCTTGTTCTTTCTTCTCTTCATCTTTCTCCTCCTTTCTTCCTTCATCTTCCCTTTCTGCTTCTTCTACTTATTTATCTTCTTTTTCTCTTCCTCATCTTTCGTTTCTTCTTTCTCTTCTTCTTCTTCGTCTTCTTTTTGTTCTTCCTTTTCTTTTTCTTCTCCCTCTTCCAAATATTCCTCTTCCTCTTTCTTTTGCTTTACCTCTTCTTTTTCTTCCTCCTCCTCCTCTTCCTTATCTTCTTCCTCATCTTATTTCTTTTCGTATTTCTCTTCTTCTTCTTTTTCTTCGTCTTCGTCTTTTTTTCTTCTTCTTTTTCCTCTTTCTCCCTTCCTTTTTTTCGTTTTCTTCTTTCTCTTCTTCTTTCGCTTCGTCTTCTTTCTTGCTCTTTCTCTTGCTCTTTCTCTTCTTTTTTATCTCTTTTGCTTCTTCTTCATCTTTTTTTCCTTTTTCTCCTTCTTCATATTGTTCTCTTCTTCTCTTCTTCTTCTTTGTTCTCTTCTTCTTCTTCTTTCTTTCTTCTTATTTCTCTTCTTTTTCTTTACTTTATTTTCGTTCTTCTTCCTTCTCTTTAACTTCTTCTTCTGCCATTTCTTCATCTTCTCCTTTGTCCTCTTCTTATTTCGTTTCTTTGTGTTCTTTCTCTTCTTCATCTTCTTACTCTTCTTCTTTCTCTTTTTCTTCTTTCATGTCTTGTGCTTTCTCTTTCTCTTCTTTCTCATCTTTTTTCCTTCTTCTTCTTCTTTCTTCTCTTCCTCTTCCCCTTCTTCTTTCTCTTCTTTTTCTTCACTTTCTTTTGGTTCTTCTTCCTTCCCGTTCTCTTCTTCTTCTTCTTCTTCCATTTCTTCATCTTCTTCTTTGTCATCTTCTTCTTCTTATTTCTTTTTTTTTCTCTTCCCATTATTTATATTTTTTCCTCTTCTTCTTTCTCTTTTTCCTCTTTCATCTCTTGTTCTTTCTCTTCTTTTTATCATTTTTCTTCTTCTTGTTCTTTCTTCTCTTCATCTTTCTCCTCCTTTTTTTCTTCATTTTCTTTTTCTGCTTCTTCTACTTCTACTTCTTCATCTCGTTTTTCTCTTCCTCATCTTGCTTTTCTTTTTTTCTTCTTCTTTTTCTTCTTCTTTGTCTTCATTTTCTTCTTCTTTTATCTCTTCTTCTTTGTTTTCGTTTGTTTTTCTTTTTCTCTTTTTCGTCTTATTATTATTCTTCTTATTTTTCTTCTTCGTCTTTTTTTCTTCCTCTTCTTCTTTTTCTTCTTTTTGTTCTTCTGCTTCCTCTTCTGGCTCCTTCTTCTCATTTATCTTCTTCTTCTTCCCTTTCTTCATATTCCGCTTCCCTTTCCTCTTTCTCTCCCCTTCTTCTTCTTCTTCCTCATCTTCTTCTTCTTCTTCCTTATCTTCTTACTCCTCTTATTTCTCCTCTTCTTTGTTTCTTCGTCTTCATCTTCTTATTCGTTTTCTTTTTCTTCGCCTTCGTCTCCTTTGTCTTTTTCTTCTTCTCTCTCTTCTTCGTCGTCTTCGTCTTCTTCTGCTTCTTTCTTTTTCTTTTTCCTCTTATTCTCCTTATTCTTCTTTCTTTTCCCTTATATCATGTTCTTTTTCTTCTTTTTGCTCTATTTCTTCTATATCTTCTTTTTCGTCTTCTTCTTCTTCCTTCGTCTTTTTCTTCTTCTTTATCTTCTTCTTCCTTTTCTTCTTTCTCTTCTTCTTTATTGCTCTTTCTCTTCTTTTTCATCTCTTTTGCTTCTTATTCATCTTTTTTTCCTTTTTCTCCTCTTTCATATCTTCATTTCTTCATCTTCTTCTTTGTCTTCTTCTTCTTCTTCTTCTTTCTCCTTTTCCTCGTCCTCTTCTTCTTATTCTTTCTTCTTTTTCTTCACTTTTTTTTCGTTCATCTTTTTTTCTTTTTCTTCTTCTTTTTCCACTTCTTCATCTTCTTCTTTGCCCTTTTCTTCTTCTTTCTTCTCTTCCTCTTCTTCTTCTTTCTTCTCTTCCTCTTCTTCTTCTTCCTCTTCTTCTTCTTCTTCAACTTTCTATTCTTCACTTTCTTTTGCATCTTCTTCCTTTTCTTTTGCTTCTTCTTCTCCTTCTTCATATTCTTTTCCTTCTTCTTCTTTTTCTTCATCTTCTTCTTTGTCCTCTTCTTCTTCTTATTTCTTCTCTTTTTGCTCTTCCTCTCCTTCATCTTTTTATTCCTCTTCTTCTTTCTCTTTTTCTTTTTCTTCTTCTTTCTCTTCTTCTTCTTTTATCTCTTCTTTTTCTTTTTCTTTTTTCTTCTTCTTTCTCTTTTTTTTCTTCATCATCATCTTCTTCTTATTATTATTTTTTTTCTTATGTTTCTTCTTCGTCTTTTTTTCTTCCTCTTCTTCTTCTTCTTCTTCTTCCTTTTCTTCATATTCCTCTTTATTTTCCTCTTGCTCTGCCTATTCTTCTTCTTCTTCCTTCTCATCTTCTTTCTCTTCTTATTTCTCCTCTTCTTTTTTTTTCGTCTTAATCGGCTTTTTCTTCTTCTTTTTCTTCTTCTTCTTCCTAATCTTTTTCTCCTTCTTGCTCTTCTTCTCTCGCTTCTTATTCGTCTTCCTTTTCATCTTACTTTTCTTCTTCTTTTTCCTCTTATTCTCCTTATTCCTTTTCCTTTTCCTTTTCCACTAAATTATCTTCTTCTTCTTCTTCTTTTTACTCTTCTTCTTCTTCATCTTCTTTTTCTTCTTCCTTTAATTCATCTTCTCCTCCGTCTTCTTCTTCTTCCTCTTTCTCCCTTTTTCTTTTTTCGTCCTTTTCTTCTTTTTCTTCTTTCTCTTCTTCTTCTTTCTTGCTCTTTCTCTTGCTGGAGAAAAAGGAAAAAAAGTAGATGAAGAGATAAAAAAGAAAACGATGAGAGATGAAAACGAAGAGAAAGGTTTTCATCTCTAATCGTTTTCTTTTTCACCTCTTCATCTACTTTTTTTTCCTTTGTCTCCTTCTTCATATTTATTTTTCTTCTTCTTCCTTTTCTTCATCTTCTTTTTGTCCTCTTCTTCTTCTTTCTTCTCTTCCTCTTCTTCTTCTTCCATTTTTCACATTCTTCTTTGTCCTCTTCTTTTTTCTCTTCCTCTTCTTCTTCTTCTTCAACTTTCTCTTCTTCTCTTTTTTTTGCATCTTCATCCTTCTCTTTCTCTTCTTCTTCTTTTTATTTCTTCTCTTTTTGTTCATCCTCTTCTTCATCTTCTTATTCCTCTTTTTGTTCCTCTTTTTCTTTATCTTCTTCTTCTTCTTCTTCTTTTTGTTGTATTTCTTCTTATTTTTCTTTTTTTCTTCTTCTTTCTGTTTTCTTCTTCATCATCTTCTTCTTATTGTTACTCTTCTTATTTTTCTTTTTCGTCTTTTTTACTTTTTGTTATTTTGCTTCCTCTTCTGGTTCATTTTCTCCTTCTTCGCATTTGTCTTCTTCTTCCTCATCTTCTTTCTCTTCTTATTTCTCCTCTTCTTTTTTTTCTTCGTCTTCATCTTCTTTTTCTTCTTATCGTTCTCTTTCTTCTTCTTCCTCTTCTTCTTCGTCTTCTTCTTCTGCTTCTCCGTCTTCTTCTTCTTTCTTCTCTTCCTCTTCTTCTTCTTCCATTTTTCACATTCTTCTTTGTCCTCTTCTTTTTTCTCTTCCTCTTCTTCTTCTTCTTCAACTTTCTCTTCTTCTCTTTTTTTTGCATCTTCATCCTTCTCTTTCTCTTCTTCTTCTTTTTATTTCTTCTCTTTTTGTTCATCCTCTTCTTCATCTTCTTATTCCTCTTCTTGTTCCTCTTTTTCTTTATCTTCTTCTTCTTCTTCTTCTTTTTGTTGTATTTCTTCTTATTTTTCTTTTTTTCTTCTTCTTTCTGTTTTCTTCTTCATCATCTTCTTCTTATTGTTACTCTTCTTATTTTTCTTTTTCGTCTTTTTTACTTTTTGTTATTTTGCTTCCTCTTCTGGTTCATTTTCTCCTTCTTCGCATTTGTCTTCTTCTTCCTCATCTTCTTTCTCTTCTTATTTCTCCTCTTCTTTTTTTTCTTCGTCTTCATCTTCTTTTTCTTCTTATCGTTCTCTTTCTTCTTCTTCCTCTTCTTCTTCGTCTTCTTCTTCTGCTTCTCCGTCTTCCTCTTCTTCTTTTTCTTTATCTTTATCTTATCTTTATCTTATCTTATCTATTTTATCTTATCTTTATCTTCATCTTCTTTTTCTTCTTATCGTTCTCTTTATTCTTCTTCCTCTTCTTCTTCGTCTTCTTCTTCTGCTTCTCCGTCTTCCTCTTCTTCTTTCGCTTCTTATTCCTCTTTCTTTTCGTCTTCCATTTCTTCATCTTTTTTCTCTTATTTTCCTTATTCTTCTTCCTTTTCCTTTCCCTTTTCCCTAAATCCTCTTCTTCATCATCTTCTTTTTAATTTTTTTCTTCTCCTTTTAATTCATCTTCTCCTTCGTCTTCCTCTTCCTTTTCCTTTTTCTCCCTTCACTTTTTCTCTTTCTCTTTTCTTTCTCTTTCTCTTATTTATATCTCTTTTTCTTCTTTTTGTTCTTTCTTCTCTTCATCTTTCTCCTCCTCTTCTTTTTCATGTTCTCTTTCTGCTTCTTCTACAACTTCATCTTCTTTTTCTCTTCCTCTTCTTCCTTTTCTCCTTTTCTTCTTCTTTTTTGTGTTCTTATTCTTCTTCGTCTTCTTCTTTCTCTTCTTCTTTCTCTTATTCTTCAACTTTTTTTTCTTTTAACTCATGTTCTTTCCCTTTATCTTCTTTCTCATATTTTTTCCTTCTTCTTCTTCTTCTTCTTTCTTATTTATTTTTTCCTCCTTTTTTTCCTTTTTCTCCTTCTTCATATATTTTTCTTCTTCTTCTTTTTTGTCCACTTCTTCTTTTTCTTCTTTCTTCTCTTCCTCTTCTTTCTCTTCTTTTTCTTCACTTTCTTTTCGTTCTTCTTCTTTTTCGTTCTCTTCTTCTTCTTCGTTTCCTTATCTTAATTTCTGTCCTTTTCTTATTTCTTTTTTTGTTCTTCCTTTCCTTCATCTTCTTTCTCTGTTTCTTCTTCCATCTCTTGTTCTTTCTCTTTCTCTTATTTATATCTCTTTTTCTTCTTTTTTGTTCTGTTTTTTTCTTTTGTTCTTTTTTCTCTTCATCTTTCTCCTCCTCTTCTTTTTCATCTTCTTTTTCTGCTTCTTCTACATCTTCATCTTCTTTTTCTCTTCCTCATTTTCCTTTTCTTCTTCTTCGTCTTCTTCTTTCTCTTCTTCTTTCAATTTTTATGCTTTTATCTCTTGTTCTTTCTGTTTCTCTTCTTTCTCACATTTTTTTCTTCTTCTCTTCATTTTTCCTCTCCTTTTTTTCTTCATCTTCTTTTCTCTTCCTCATCTTTCGTTTCTTTTTTCTCTTCTTCTTCCTCTTCTTCTTCTCCCTCTTCTACATATTCCTCTAACTCTTCCTCTTGCTCTTTCTTTTCTTCTTCTTCTTCTTCCTCTTCTCCTCCTTCTTCTTCTTCCTCATCTTATTTCTTTTCTTATTTCTCTTCTTTTCTTCGTCTTCATCTTCTTTTTCTTCTTTTTCTTCTGCCTACTTGTTCTCTTCTTTTTTCTCTTCCTCTTCTTCTTCTTCTTCAACTTTCTCTCTTTTTCTTCTCTTTTTCATTTGCATCTTCTTAGTTCTCTTTCGCTTCCTCTTCCTTTTCTTCTTTCTCTTCTTCCTTTTCTTCTTTCTCTTCTTCTTCTTGGTTTATTTCTTCTTCTTTTTCTTTTTTTCTTCTTCTTTCTCTTTTCTTCTTCATCATCTTCTTCTTATTATTATTATTCTTCTTATTTTTCTTCTTTGTTTTTTATTTCCTCTTTTTCTTTTTCTTCTTTTTGTTCCTTTACTTCCTCTTCTGGTTCCTCTTCTCCTTATTCGCATTTGTCTTCTTCTTCCTCATCTTCTTTCTCTTCTTCTGTCTTATTTTCTTCTTCTATCCCTTGTTCTTCCTCTTTCTCTTATTTATATCTCTTTTTTTCTTTCTTCTCTTCATCTTTCTCCTCCTCTTCTTTTTCATCTTCTTTTTCTGCTTCTTCTACATCTTCATCTTCTTTTTTTCTTCCTCATCTTCCTTTTCTTTTTTCTTCTTCTTCTTTGCCTTCTTATTCTTCTTCGTCTTCTTCTTTCTCTTATTCTTTCACTTTTTCTGCTTTATCTCTTGTTTTTTCTCTTTCTCTTTTTTCTCATTTTTTTCTTCTTCTTCTTCCTTCTTCTCTTCCTCTTTCTTCTCCTGTTTTCTTCATGTTCATTTTCTCTTCCTCATCTTTCGTTTCTTCTTGCTCTTCTTCTTCTTCGTCTTCTTTTTGTTCTTCCTCTTCTTTGTAGTGTGTTATATGCAAAATAAGAATATGCCCACCGTATTGTAGTGTATACAATATGTAAAGTGGTCATATGCCCTAACTAAACGTTAGAGTATCAAGCGCATAAACATAGAGACACTTTGTCGCTTTGTTTACATAACATAACCACCGCCAAGTGCTGTAATATGATCAGCCGCTTATATGTGGACTGTCCTGCAGCGTGAGATCTGCAGCGTAAGCACTATGAC
>JAWNOX010000056.1:1142500-1157986 GCA_035045555.1 Drosophila fulvimacula | reverse complement strand
GAAATCACGGTGAAACGTCTTTTTATCTGACACAAGTGCTCTCTGGACATGGTTACTTCCGAAAGTACCTAAATAAGATGGGGAAAGCTTCCGAATCTAGCTGTATTTACAGTGAAAATGCAATGGATGACGCAGAGCACACGTTTTTTGACTGCGAAAGGTGGTCAGAAGAACGTATTGACATGTCAGAAACTGTCGGTGAAGTCAAAGTAGAGACTATTGTACAGCAGATGTGCAATAGCATAGATGCTTGGAAAAGAGTTTGTGACTTCGCCGAAAAGATTCTGCGGCGGAAAAAGTGGGACCTGGACGCAGCAGCACGTATAGCAATGCACAGATAGAGCATATACAAAGTCTCCACATTGAAGGTTAATGCGGTTCCAAAGTGGAATGACAGCCCTTGAATTGAGGAGGTTTTTTAGTCGGTAATCATTAAGACACCCAACCGACAACGCATTTCTTATTAAAAATATAAACAATTTCAAATATGTTTATATTCTAATTTCTGGCCCTAACAGCCCAGCTCACAACGCACTTCATATATATAAACATATGTCTAAAACAACAGAAATACTCGATAAAGAAGCCTTTTCAGCATTTGAAAATTTAATCATTTAATCATTTAATTAAAAATGTAGAATTAGAAATGTAGAACTGACACAACCAGATTATTCAAAAAAGTTTGTTGTTACTACAGATGCCTCTGAAATTGCTATAGGTGCCGTCCTTTCACAAGAAAACTAACCAATTACTTTTGTTTCAAAAACCTTAAATAAAACAGAAAGGAACTATACAACTAACGAAAGGGAATTATATGCCATAGTATGGGGTTTGAAAATGATAATGATGAAATTCATTCAGCCGATAGTATAATCGAAGAAACTAACAAACCTATAAATCAATTTAAACAACAATTACTTATATCCAAAAACAGGTTTACTATTTATGAACAATATCAACCATTCAATAAAATAAGGCATATCATAGAATATGACACAGTAGATAATTTTATTAAAATACTTAAAGAATTTTTGTAACCAAATTTAACGACAGGTATTCATTGCAGTCCGAAAGATTTATAAGAAATTCAAAATCCTATAAAAAATACTTTTACAAATCAATTTCTATTCACAAGAAAGTTTGTCCTTGACACTGAACACAAAAACGATCAAAAAATGATCATAGAAGAAACACATGCTCGTGCTCATAAAAGTTTTGACGAAAATTTGAAACAAATACTTATGTAAATACTATTATTGACCAGCATTATATAAAAATCTTAAACAACATGTGCGAAAATGTGAAATCTGTAATAAACACTAGTATGATAGAAATCCTAAAAAAATACCAATATCAAAAGCACCTATTCCTAAAATAGAAGGCGAACAGCTACACATTGACATTTTTTATGCTCAAAAACTATCATTCATTACTTGCATTGACGCATATTCCAAATTCCTTGTTATCAAACAAATTAATAACAAATCCGATATGGCAAATAGAGTATTAGAACTTATCCAAACTTTCCCCATTTGTTAAGTACATAATAATGGATAATGAACCCAGGTTCTTATCAGAACAATTTAAGTATTCAATGTCCCGTTCAGGTATTACAATCTATTATGCAGATCCCAGACACAGTGTTACTAACGGTCAAATAGAAAGAGTCCATTCAACATTAATTGAAATTTCTCGATGTATTCAAGAAGAATTTAATATAATAGACTATTCCGAAGTCATATACAGACCAGTTAAAGAATATAACAATACTATTCAATCAACAACTCAACAGAAACCTTTCGAAATCTTATTCAACAAAATAAAACATTCAAACTTGCCAGATAAATTAGAATCAGCACAAACAAAAATGTTAGAGTATCACTGCAAAAATAGGTCACGCAAGGATTACCAAGTTGGTGAAATAATGTACGAAGAAAAAACACGGCAAAAGAAATCAAATACAACCAATATATAAAAAACTAGTAGTAAAAGACGATTTAGAAAAAACCATAAAAATAAACAATAGAAATCGAAAAGATAATATAAAAATTTAACAAATAAATTTCATTTGTTTCTATATTTTCTAGCATGAACGTATTATATGTGCTATCTTTTTTTTATTATCGCTGCTTTGCGCTTCTGATATAATTAATTAATCTACTGATGACTACGTATTACTTAAAGACACGACACTGATAACCTATTTTTATATGAAACATACGACGAAGTTTTTCATATTACTAATTTAAGTTTTTAAGATATTTTTGAAAAGGAGCTAACATTTTTTAAACAAAAAAACAGTACTATAAATTGGGAAATATAATTAAAACACTTCTGTCTCAACTTACTCACCATAGAATTCTTAAACGAAGTATTAATGAATTAGGTACCATTTTCACAGGAACACCAGACCACGATGACATGTTAACTATTCAACATAAAATCAGTGACCTTATCAAAAATAATAACAAGCAAAATCAAATAAATTCTTCAATTTTCAAAGAAGTAACTAAAATCACAAATCTTTTAAATAATATAAAATTTAATGAAGAAATACTATTAAAACAAGTAAGGAAACTCTAGTTGGAGGTGTCCGACTAGGAAATACCCTGAACCCCGCCTATCGGCGGCTTTAAAAGCACTTCAAAGTTTATATATATTTTAAATTAAATTAAAAAATTTAAAAAAAACAAGTAAGGAAACTCTAGTCGGAGGTGTCCGACTAGGAAATACCCTGAACTCCGCCTATCGACGGCTTTAAAAGCACTTCAAAGTTTATATATATTTTAAATTAAATTAAAAAATTAAAAAAAAAAAAGATCAAGTTTATGCAAGTTAACTTGACGTCAGCTTAGAGAATCGAACCCGAGACTTTATGTCGGCGATCATCGCTTCTACCAACACAGCGGTTGCAGTACATAAGAGTGAGATAGCGAATTCCTAAGTACAGTTATTGAGCTACTGAGCTGCTGCTACTGAGCTGCTGAACTTCTGCTTAAAATTCATCCACAATTTGTCTTTGTTGTTGTTGTTATGAATTCTTCGAATTTTCTAGAGCTTCTGCTGCTGTTGCCATGCGAGTGTGTACGTAAACGTTTGGTAAACGTTTCGTTTAATAACATAATGCATTTCATCTATTCATATGTACATATGTATGTATGTATATTATATTGACTTTTTTTTAAGTTATATCAATGTTACTCTTATTTTATATGTAAATATATACAGTATGTACATATGTACATACATACATATATTGCAAGCAACGCATACATACACACGCACACGCATACGCTCTGCTAACTGCGCAGTTTACTCAGCGACTTCGCTGCGCCAATATGTGCGTGTTATAGAAAATTAAATGTTTAACAACTTTTTTTGCAGATCGAATTTCTTAATCAATCTTGCGCAGCGTAATTATATCATTCATATGCGTGTATGTGCAAAAGCACAAGTCTCTAGTATTTGAAATAAGTGTTTTGAAAATTTGGGCGAAGGGGGCGTGGCATCCAAAATTTAACAAAAATCAAAATTCTATAAAAGTCCCATTAAGCTAAATACAAGATTTGGAGTCTCTAACTATAAAGATGTAGAAGATATAATTTTAAAACTGAAAATCGATTTCGTTTTTAATCGATAAAAAAAGAACGAGAAGAGTTATCGAATTTCTAAAACAAACTCGACCTGCGCGTGATATACACGAATCTATAAAAAAAAAGTTCAAGTCTCTAGCTATTATAGGTTCTGAGATCCACGCGTTCAAACATATGGACAGACGGACAGACGGACGGACAGACGGACAGACAGACAGACGGACAGGGCTCAATCGACTCGGCTTGTCGTCCTGATCAAGAATATATATACTTTATGGGGTCTGCCACGCCACCTTCTGCCTGTTACATACATTTGGGCTTCAACAAAACCATTATACCCTGATTACCCATTTTTAATGGGTTCAGGGTATAAAAATACAGACATTTGATCCCAAATTGTTATTAAACTAGAAAGTAATCATTCAAAAATTACATTTATTCTATTTATAATAATTTGTATCTTTATCATGACAAATCTTCTTAAATATTGCCCAATGCTAAACCTAAACCCAATTAAATAATTGCTTTTAAAATCATCAAATAATCAAAACAACAAAAATCAATCTTCATATTTACAAATCGATATTTTAAACCAACGTATCGACGCCCTCGTCAATGATTATTAAGAATCGGGACGATTCTCTTTAAGAAAGGGGGGAGTTACCACCCCGCCCACAACGCATTTCTTATTAAAAATATAAACAATTTCAAATATGTTTATATTCTAATTTCTGGCCCTAACAGCCCAGCTCACAACGCACTACATATATATAAACAATTTCAAATACGTTAATATTCTGAAGTACGGCTCTAACAGCTTAAAAGCATTGCTCCGACACTTAAGCATCACCAAGCCTAAAAGCACGACTGCGATATTAATAACATTAACACAATCACTGAATATCTGCGCAAATGTCCACGCGCAAGACTTAATGAAAACATATCGTAATTTCATAATTCAAAACCCTATTTTCATAAACCAATAATATGAGATTTTAAGATTTGCGAAATAAGCTTATTATTAAGATACCTTTTTCACAAACATGGAACATAAGATCATATTTTGTAATCAATTCTTAACTTGGTATCGAATAAAAGACAACTGTCTCTCACACAAAATATAATTTTTTTCTTTATCTCTCCAAAGAGATTGTTAATTTATATGTATATTGCAAGCAACACATACATACACACGCACACACATACGCTCTGCTAACTACGCAGTTTGCTCAACGACTGCGCTGGGCGAATATGTGCATTTTATGGGAAATTAAATGATTAATAACTTTTTTTGTAGACCGACTTTCTTAAACTTGCGCAGTCTAATTATATCAGTCATATGTGTGTATGTGCAAAAGCACAAGTCTCTAGTATTTGAAATACGTGATTTGAAAATTTGGGCGAAGGGGGCGTGGCATCCAAAGTTAAAAAATATATACGTATCAAAATTGTATAAAAAAAATAAACTAAATACAAGATTTGCAGTATCTAACTATAAAGATGTAGAAGATATAATTTTAAAACTGAAAATCAATTTTAGTTTTTAATCGATAAAAAAAATGAGAAGAGTTATGGAAATATCCTGATCAAGAATATATATGTATACTTTATGGGGCTGCCTGTTACATACATTTGGGCAGCAACAAAATCATTATACCCTGATTACCCATTTTTAGATAGTTCAGGGTATAAAAATCCAGTAACTTGCAATGGCACAAAATATAGGAAGAGTCACAGCAGGCGTTCCTCAAGTAAGTGTACTGGGGTTAGCCTATACACAATTAATACTGGCGCCTTGGTGGCACCTTGGTATGTCAGCAATAAAATTTTGCATACTGACCTTCGAGTGGACACCGTAGATGTTGTGTTTGACAAGATTTATTGAATTGTTTTGAATAAAGGTTGACCTTTGATCGTGGGCATCGCTCTGCTACTGAACACATCTCGCTGTGGTTGGGCGCCTATGATTGAGTGTCCGTCATTCGCTTGCGTTTGCACAAGTGAACAAGGAAAAATAAGTTGAGCATACTTTTTTCAGTTTTATTTTTGTTCGCACAGATTGCACTTTTCCATTTCTTCGAGATAACCAGAAATTTCTTTTTCTTGAATTAATTTCAAGTTTTGAACAATCCGCGGCTTTGACAATATACGAATTTTTTGTTGACACGACACTGTTGAGATGTATTAAATAGAAGTTTAAGACTAAAGACAATAATCCACATAGGCTTCTTTTATATGCTGCTGAAATTGCGCAGCTGCCGAATGTTGCGTCTATGTAACCGTTACTTTTGTATTTCGGCGTCAGTCGAACCCGAAGAGTTGTCAATTCGGCTATTTCCCCGTCAGAAGTGACGTTTCGAAAAACCTAAATGCGAAAAGGTTGCGATCTGGTGGTTGGCGAGAATTCGGGCTATTTTCAACATTAACAACCGCGGGAAAAATTTTAAATTAGAATGATATCCATGTAAAATACATAGATGTGGCTGGCGGGAAAAAATATATCAATTAGAACACAAAAAAAAGCTACAACATTAAAATGCTTTCATTATTGCTTTGTGATGATTTAGGAAAAAATGTCTCATTTTGGTATTTCTGGCCTTTTCTTATGCTTGATCTGGTGTGTGGAGAACCTCAACGCAGCAACAACGTGCAACGGTATTTTGTCGAGACGTCGTCACTATTTATGACTTCGCTATTTTAATCTGGTTTATTCTGGATTCTGGCTAATCCAAGAAAATCCAATTGTAACTAGTTTAAACTACTTTGTGTGATGTTGACATAGTCAGCATGAATGTCACTATATATATTCGCATTTATGTATGTCATATATGCATATGTATGTTTGTGTTTGTATATACAAAAAACAATAAGCGAAAACAATAATAAAATAAAATAAAATAAAACAAATAAACAAATGAAATGACAATTAATAAATAAATGAATACGTAAATAAATAATTAGGCAAATAAGCAACTCAACAATAAACTGCAATCAATGAACTGCACATAAACATAAGAATGTACATATGTATATATGTATGTATGTTTACATGTATTATGTGTATGTATAACTACAAGCTGGCCTCCAATTCGAATGGATTTCTCTCGATTCCAGCGGATGGACAAGACGATATGTGGAGAACCGCGACACTTAAATTGCTAATAACATTTTGTAATCTTTTGTTATATATTGATCTAGATTTAATTATTTCATATTAAAATAAATAAATAGCTGAGTTAAATAAAAATTAAGCAGCAGCTAAGCAATTGAGAAAACAACTAAAAGAAATGCAACTTAGGGAATCAGCCCCAAAGCAAACAAAAAAGGCATATTCAAATATTGGTAATGAGACTGCTGTAATCAATAAAAACATTAATAAGATAGGCTGTCATGCCAAGATGACAAAGTCCCATCAAGCTTGTGCTGAGCCGCTAGCACAGCAAAGAAGCCGCAGCTTGAGCACTAGGCATTCACTGCCGGCTGCTACTAGTACGAACCAGAAGCTAGATAAGATGCCCCCCACTAAAGTAAGGTTGGGGCGGCATTAATTATAGACAATAACATTAGACACTATACCGTCCTCCGGTGTCCTGTTTCAGCATGTAGCGGCTTCATTAGTAATCCCATCAACATTTCAGCCAGTTATTGCCCACCCTAAACAAGCTGGGTAGAAAGTGACTTCTGGCAAATGTTCCATTTGCTGGGTGATGCCTTAATCGTTGGTGGCGACTGGAACGCCAAGACCCAATGGTAGGGAAACGCTAAATCCTATGTAAGAAGCTGCTTCACAGCAGTGACTCTGTGGTCTTGGATCAGATCTTCTGTCTCTTATTCTCCAATTAGGCGATATGTTAATTTCTAATATAGTAGTCATCACCTAGAATTAATGGCAAATGTCAATACATTTAGAAAACGATAAACGATCACATTCATCTTAATTAGGTCCGTAGCAGATGTTCATGATACCGTTGCAATTCTGGTGTTAAATATTATTAATGCGGCGAACCAAGCCAACGCACAAACAACGCTCAGGCCTCAGCGCAGAGCCTATTTCGGATTCCTCTGCCTTTGTTATGGAAAATTAATTGATTGTTGTAGATGAACTTTAATAATAAGATTTCCAAAAATTATATCAGTCATATGTGTGTATTTGTCAAAGCGCAAGTCTCTAGTCTAAAATTTAACAAAAATCAAAATTGTATAAAATTCTCATAAAACTAAATAAAAGATTCGTGGACTCTAACTTTAAAGATGTAATACATATAATTTTATAACTGTAATTATATTTTCGTTTTTAATCGATAACATAAAATAAAAGAGAATAGTTATCGAATTCTTAAGACTAACTCGATATGTGCATGATATACAGGAACCTCAAAATAATTAAAGTCTCTAGTTATTATAAGTTCTGAGATCGACGAGTTCAAACATACAAACGAACAGACGGGCGGACAGGCAGACGGACAGGGCTCAATCGACTAGGCTTGTCGTCCTTATCAAGAATATATATAATGATGAAAGCGTTTATATATCTTACAATGATATACAACAACTCACTCCGCCTGGGATACTTCCCCACCAACTGGACGAATGCTTTCGTTCAAATGATCCACAAGCCTGGCAAGCACAGTAACTCGGCCGAGTAACTCAGTTTATTCTGAATTCATTTTCTTTATGCACCTTTTATACCCTTTGATACCCTTTTCAACGCGCCAGATCTATCTAAATAGAATAGGTAGATGGAAAAATTTGGTCCTAATGCACCCCAAATCAGAGATAAATATGAAAAGAAGAATATTTTGTTGTCGATCTTTTTTTGGTCCTCATTTTAGTTTTTGTTCCCGCCAGACACATCTTTTCCTATGCATTTCATTCCAATTTCACATTTTTCCCCGCTGTTGTAAATGTTGAATATAGCCAGGAAAATAGCCAAATTGGCAGCATTAAAGGGAAGCGAATTCTGCCGGGACTAGACACTCTGGACTCCTTAAGTTGGCAGTTGCCCAAATTAAAATATAAAATATAATACACTTACGACACACTTGCATGTTAAACTACTCTATGGTACCTATTAAAATTAAAATAAAACATATAAGTAACTCAATAAATTCATCACTCACCTGCACAAATACCTTAAAAATAAAACAAAAATATTCTCTCAAGCCATGAAACTACAAATACAGTACTCATTCTGAATGTCGCCAATTCCCATGCGGATCCCGGGGCTTCAAATCCTTCGTTGTTATAGATTGTGCGCCCTTCGTTGTCCCGTACAACAGGTGGGTAATCTTAATCTCCAGTGCAGCATCACAAAAGACAGCATTGCCCTGATTTCCGTCGAGCTGGAACACACATCAAGTTAAATTTGTATATATAAATTCATTTGATAAATTAAGCTAGTACTTATTGGTCATTAAATCACACGCATAAAAGATGGATGGACACCGCGCAAAAACTTCTGCTCTTTAAAATAGGCTGCGCCAACTACTCCTTGGACGCCCACCTGACGACCGTCCACGCTGGGTGCTGCAATTATACAGAAGAATATATTTATCTTTTTCTCCCGATGATTAAGTTTAGTCACGTATATTTATTAGGAACCAAGTTTTTTTCTCATCTCTTTATTTTCTTTTCCTGATAAGGCATATTTGCATATATACAAAATAGATATTCAAATTTAGCCTAAATTGCGCGACCACAATGCTCGCTATTATCGGCCGCACTATCGATTACGCAGTTTATCTAAGTTTTTGCTAATATCGAATTCAATGTTAAGTTAAAATAGTTCGCTATTTAAATCCAAAAAAACTTCCAAAATAGAACAAGGGAGAATAAAGAATTCCTTTATTTTCTTTTCCTCTTCACCTAGCTGCAGGACGGCTAAAGAAATATGAGAATAACTTATTGGAACCTGTGCTTGTTCGCAGGCAGACACAGAAAAAATATCATCATCAAAATTTATCTGAGCTTCTGTTAATATCGGGCTCTGTGTTAACATAACATAAGTTGTAATTTTTAAAGTCCAAAAAGTTCCTAAGTGTAACTAGTGAATTAAAAAAATTCCCTCTATTTTTCCTCTTCTCTAGCAGCAGGACTAATATAAGGTTGCTAGAAAGTGGAGAAGGATTTATAGGGTCATTGTGATTGTCCGTAGGTAGACAGCGCAAAAAAATACATTTCCCCTCCGTGGTTTGCTGCTGGGCAGCTACTAAAAATAAGAGGAACATTTGATGGTTCTATTTGTATCACTGAATACATCACAGAAAAGCATAAGTCGTTCCCTAAACCTAAAAGTTCCTTTGCTGAGGAAGACAAGTTTATTCAAATATCCCTTTATTCCCAAATCTGATGGGAAAATGCTAAAACTGGTAACTCTGCTCAGAACAAATGAACTTCAACTATTTGTTCTTTAGGCATGCATTTCAGTGACGTCACAAATTTAGGCATGCGTATGGAAATTGAGAATAACATCTCAACGTAATTGAGAGTCTGACGAGTCATACGAGTAGAATACATGTGAACAAGTATATATTTATATCTAAATATGCACAGATATATGTATGTATTTATATTTTCATATACGTAAATGAAAATACATATGTATTTGACGGATTTAGCTCGCTATTTGGTGAAGAACATATTCTAATATAAATGAAAAATTAATGAAAAAATAAAAAAAAATCAAAATGTTCTGCAGAACAAATAAAAATCACATACATATAACGCAATCTTGAAATGCGAATGAAATATACAATTGTAAGTTGCGCCAAAAGATATGCAGTATGTTCGTTTGTGAAAAATCGATAATCTGAAATTTTTTATTGTAACTGTAAAAGCGAATATGTTTTCGTAAAATATATAAACATTAACACTCGAGAGTTAAAAATAGTTTAAGATAAAAAATTTATAAATAATCTCTAATTTTGCACATTGATTGATCAACTGTGCACACAAAATTACTACTGGAAATTGTTTTTTCTAAAAATATACATCACTGATGAATAAGCTAAAAATTTGTACATTTAATGAATAAAGTTGAAATGATGAAGTGCCAACACAATCAGAATTTTTGTTATCAAAAGTAAAATAATAAATAATAATAAAAATAATAAAAAAAAAAAACCTAATACACGCAATATAAAATATATGCAATAATAAATATATACCAAAAACTATATATTTATCAAATATTTTTCAGATAAAGTACTTAAGAGTAATCCACATCCAGTTAATTTAAAATGCATCCCAATATGCGACGCAGTGATTTCACAGGATTAGGGGCTGCGACCGGAACTGGAGGCGGAACCGGAACGGGCACCGGGGCCGGTGTGAATTCTTGTGGCGCACTCGCTCGTAGAAAGTCAATGAATTATCAGACGCAGCTGTCGCTCAAATCGAATGCAGATGCCTCAATGGCAGCAACAGCAGGTCGATTCAGTCCGCATCCAAATGATATATATTTGGCTCAATCTGGTAAACTGACGATACCATTGACCAAATTTGATGATACGCTAATCAATGGCAGTCTGCCGCCGCCGTCACCGGCTCCGCATAGCGATTGTCTACCGACAAGTCTCAATCACAGCCATAGTCAAGGTCAAAGTCAAAATCAAACTCAATCGAATTTCCATAGTAAAATTAGCATTTGCAATACCAATGCAGCCAAGCAAATGCAACAGTTAAATCTTAATCATTTTCAACATCATGGCCACCCGCAATGCTATCCGCTATCATCTTCGAATTCCACTTCATCGCTCTGTACAAGCAATTCAGCGATAAGCATGCAGCCTGACAGTTCAGAAAATATTCATCAAAAGCATGTCGACAAATATAGCATACAGCAGCATTCAACTGCTCCACGTGCCATGTCACCCAATCCGAAATATCGCTATCGAGACTCTTCACAAAAATTTAAATTAATGGAAACAATAAATTTAGCAACAGTTGCAACCGCTACGTCGTCAACTCCAATTCAAACTTTGGCTTCGGGTTCGGTTTCGAATTCTGCTTCTGTAGCAGGTACGACTTCATCAATTGGACGTTATTTTATAGCGCCCAAGCAAGTGATGCAATGCGATGCATATGGTGGATATTTGGGCTCAACGGTGCATACGCCAGTGAAACGTTATATACCAACCCCACCTCCAGTTAGTGATACATACTCTGATTTAGCGGCAACGCCACCCTTGCCATCACTTCAATCACAATATGTGAATGTACCATACAGCTATCGAGCCAAGTGCTGTCACGGTGAACAGCAAAGTGACAGTGGACAGGCCAGTTTCTTAAAGAGCGCACAGATCTACAACATGGCACCGACATCATCATCATCGACGAGCTGCCCATGCTCCTCCTCATCGCCAGTATCATCCACATCGTTTCTAACACCAGCAGCTACAGCGAACATCCCCTCTCCAATTGTTGGATCTAATACAAAGATTGGTGGAACTTGCAGCAAGTTCCGATCGACAGCAACCGATTCACGTTCCACGATCCGCAGCGATTCCGATGAGAGCGAGGTCGTTATAGCCTTACAGTCGACAATGGGTCAAAGCGAATTAAAGTGCCAAAGCTTAAGTCAGAGTCAGGTTGCAAATCAGATCCAGGGTGAAGACTCTGCCGGCACCTGTTTACATTGCAATACGGTGCGCCGCACAACTGGTGTACATCAGACAACCCAGACAACTGGTCCAATTAGCCCAGTACCGGTAGGGTTGCCCGTTCCATCAGATCTGAGTAAGCTTAAACAGCATGAGCAGGAAATGTTATTGGTTACGCAGGGTAATGCCATTTCGTTGGAGACAAATTCTTCCGATATATATGCTATGTCGCCACATGCGCAGCAACAATTGAAGATCAGCGAACACTTTCACCGTCAAACGCAGCATTCCCAGGAAATCTATCCGACTTCTCAGCTTGGTAGCGCTCATCATTTGCAACAGCTGCAACATCTACATCAGCAATCAGTTCCCATTCAACAACAACAACAGCAGCAACAACAACAACAACAACAACAACACCATCAGCAGCAACAACAGCTGCAGCAGTTGATTCATCGGCATTCATGCAAGAAACGTATAATAATTTATTTGAGAAGAGAAATTTCACGCTTCTTTGGTGTAGAAGCAAGTACTGAAGCGGCTGACTTCGCCCTCTGGTATGGGCGCCATCGGCGTCTAGCAATCAGACGCTTTGGTCCATTGAACAGCAATGCCGAGCTCGAATATAATGTAGATACAGGACGAGATGGAGCAATTACTGAGCCAAATGCCATTACTAACAGCTACTATGCAACTGATCGTCCCGACATATTGCCAGCTCAAGTTTCGCAGCATTTAGATGTATCTGTTGGTCATTGCAAATGGCGAAATTGTTATGCCACCAACAATTTAAATTCTAATGAATTTGTGGAGCGCAAAGCTTCGGTAGTACACATGCTGATGACGGGAGTCAGCTGTTTGATAAACATATTCCACATACGATCTAGAAAAGGTGGACATGGCAGCAATATTAACCAACGACGTCATCATCAATGGTCACGCAGTTTTGCCCCACTCCATGTGCTTGGCAGAGAACTGGATATGAATTGCATTGGCATTACTGATAACCTAGCAGCCTTGCTCGACGATGAAGTCTTTTTCGATAACCCTTATGAGCACTCAAAGTCGCCAGTGAACGAAGAGAACACTGAGCTAATACAAGCCAACAAACAGAGTGGCGTCGTAGTTGGTGTTGGTGTCGAGGGCACTGTTGGTGTTTATATGGCTGAGCGACATCATAATGGTTGGCGCACCTCGGCTCTGAATAGCAATGGAAATGGGAACGATCTTCATTTAGTGCCCGATCCACATGGAAACCAAATGCCTCTCGGCGCTTGCAACAACAACAGTAATCCTGTTTCATCTGTGTTGCGCGCCAATTTAACATCTAATTTAACATCAACGCCAACTACGAATCGTGGTAATCGAATTAATGCCCAATTGCTTGACGGTGTTTTAGAGAACTCGCGGCGTCCACAGAAGCAACACATCAAATACTTTTCGATCAATGATTTAGACGATCGCAGCGATCATCGACCGTTTTTCACATACTGGATAAATACGGTGCAAATTGTTGTGTTATTTCTATCGATTGTTTGCTATGGTATCGCACCGATCGGCTTTGGCAGCGAACAAAAGACCGGACAGGTACTGGTTACTAGCTTGAGCCTGCAGACGGTGCAGCACATTGAGCAGCGAAATCTTTGGATAGGTCCTCGGAACAATGATCTTGTTCACATGGGTGCGAAATTTGCGGCCTGCATGCGACGCGATGTCAAAGTAATTGAGGTGGTCACAAAGACTCGAAGGCACGAACGAGAAACTGCCTGTTGTATACGAAATGATGATTCCGGATGCGTGCAGAGCTCACAGGCGGATTGTTCTATACGTGGTCTTTATCCAACAGTATGCATCAGATATTATTAAATTGTTGAGATTATTTAATTTTGTTTTTATATTAGAAATCCATATCGACTTGGAAAAAATGGTCACCTGGTGAATCGGGCCCCGGCGGACGAATATCGGGTTCAGTTTGTGGCCTAGATCCGAAATTTTGCGATGCACCCGCATCTATTGCTCCTTACGAGTGGCCCGATGATATAACCAAATGGCCAATCTGCCGGAAAACTAACTCGTTTTCACAACGCTATCGTTATAAGGATCACACGGCCGAGCACATGGTCTGTGAAGTGATAGGACATCCTTGCTGTACCGGAGTCTATGGCGAATGTAGGATAACCACTCGAGAATACTGCGATTTCGTTAATGGATATTTTCATGAAGAAGCTTCCCTCTGTTCCCAAGTAACTATGATTTATAGCTCTCAATCTACATATGTATATAGGCTATGTATATTTAGGCTCTACAGTTTCATGTGTATATTTTTTTTAGATATCCTGCTTAAATAATGTGTGCGGCATGTTTCCATTTATTACCGTGGAAATACCAGATCAGATATATAGACTTTTGACATCGTTGTGCATGCATGCTGGCATTTTGCACTTGGCAATTACGCTTATATTTCAGTATTTATTTCTCGCTGACTTGGAGAGATTGATTGGTACTTTGCGAACGGCAGTAGTTTACATAATGTCTGGCTTGGCTGGAAATCTAACTAGTGCAGTGCTAGTACCGCATAGACCTGAGGTATGTTCTAAACGCTTTGTGCAATAAATTGTGTCAGTTACTGTATGGAATTTAATGCAATTTTCAACACATGAGCTATATGTACAGGTTCTCCTGAAGTATTTGTAGAAAAAAAAAATCTAACATATAGGCTATAATTTTAACTGATCAAAAAATATCACAAAAACAAAATTGTATAAAAACAACAGTGGTCTAGTCGAGAATGGTGGACTAGGAGATACCCCATACCCTGCGAAGAACAGATACTCCAAACATTCTATGTTGACAAATATATGCACACACACATGCACACGCACTTCCGCATAAACACTGCTCATTTTAAACAGTCGTTGCGCTTGTCTGCAATATATATACATATTATGTACATTCTTAAATGTTTAATAACTTTTTTCGTAGATGTAACAATGTGATAATGCCATTAATATGTGCATATGTGTCAAAGGGGTGAATTATCCAAAATCCAAAAATTACAATATCATTGTATTAATTACACGGATCTACACAGTATATTTAAAATCTCTATCGATAAAAAGTAAGAAAGCTCTAGTCGGAGGTGGCCGACTAGGTTATTTTCTAAACTCCGTCCATTCATCATTTTTAATGTACTCTACAGTTCGTATCTGGCATAAAGTTATACAAAATTATATATATATATATATATATATATATATATATATATATATATATATATATATATATATTACATA